>CAJNJA010010970.1:0-13908 GCA_905231915.1 Symbiodinium necroappetens | reverse complement strand
GTGTGTGTGTGTGAGTGCGTGTGTGTGGTGTGAGTGTGTGTGTGTGTGTGAGCGCGCGCACGCGGGTTTGTGTGTGTGTGTGTGTTTGTGTTTGTGTGGGTTTGTGAGTGTTTGTGTGTGTGTGTGTGTGTTTGTATGTGTTTGTTTGTTTGCTTGCTTGCTTGCTTGTTTGTTTGTTTGTTTGTGTGTGTGTGTGTCTTTGTGTCTGTCTGCCTGCATGCCTGCCTGCCTGCCTGCCTGCCCGGCTGGTTGTCTGTCTGTCTGTCTGTTTGTCTGTCTGTGTCTGTTTTTGTTTGTGTCATTGTGTGCGTATAGGCAGGCATGCAGACAGGCAGGCAGGCAGGTATGCACGTGGACAGGTGGGGTAACACGTTACGGCACTGCGCGGCAAGCCACGGCACGGTAGCTACAGAAGAATGCTCTCATCCTATTCAGAGGCACCTATGACACGATCTATGACTCCTATGACAACTACCCATGAACCTCTAGACTCCAAGTCTTTCCATCCTTTTCCAACCCATATCAAGCCAAATGACAAAGATGTGGGGTTCCGGAGCCGATCGGCCAGCCCTGCATCCGTAGTCAGCTCTGAAGCGATGTTTGGGGAGACCCTGTCCCGGGAGCCGTAGAAACAGTCCGAAGATCGGGAATGCCGAGGTACTAGCCGGGAGCTGCTGCCACCCGAGATCTCCCAAGTCCCGGCCTTCACTCACTTGCTGTGCCTTTTCCTGCAGCTGCGTCAACGAGTATAAACTAAAGAGCCTAATCCGCGACTTCCTTTCGCGGGGTACGAATCTCGGTAGGCTTGGACATCTCATGATCGCCACACACATCTTGAAGTGTAAGGATCTTCACGCAGTCTTACCTGGTGGAACAGACCACGCCAGCTTTCCTTGTCCTGTCTGACTCGATCTCCATGGTCTCGGACATTGCCACAACCTCAGATGCAGTCACGACCCATCGTCTAAATTAGAACCAACCTTGGAAACAGGTGTTCGAAGACCTGGATCTTGACTTCAGTGACCTGGGCTCCAACATTACATGGATAGAGCCAGGCGTCTACCAGCAGGCCGAGATTTGCTGCCGCGACCGATGCCGATTTCTCCCGAACAGATTGTATTGAGTCGAAGTCTCGGAACACGGACTTTTGACACCTCCCAAAAAGGGTTAGTCACGATGCGATTATATCGATTATCAAATGTGACAACAAATCCAAAGATCTTGAGTCGCGGTGGGACAAGAACAACTACCATAACTACCAGGATTTCCTGCGGAGTAGTGGTATTGTGACACTGGCCTTCGTGCTGGAAGACTGCTTGCCGTGCTCTGGCATCGACAGACAGAAGATGCATGTCACAGTACGGGCTGCACTTGTAGAAGTCGCTTGTAGTGGTTCGTGCTTAGATCTCAAACGGTCCCAGAACCAAGAGAATTTGTTGGACCTGCAAGCCTAATTCCGGAAATCGAAGAGCCGCCTGGGTTCCGCGAGCCCCTTTACACTACAGCTTTCGGACATCTTAGGACCCCCGAAATCAGGAGTGCCTCGATATTGAGAGGTCACGGAGTACTATGTCTACCTTGCAGATGGTTCGATGCCCTTGAAAAGCTTGGGCGATAATGGTCACCTTCCGTGGTCAGGCGCCATCGGCAGATTCTGTAGAATTTGGGTTAACTTCGGCAGCAATCCTGACATTGGTCGCGAGACCGCTCTCAGCTGTGCAGCCTCTATCATGGGTTCGAGGGCTGCCAAGTAAATCCATGTAGCTCCCACATAAATGAGCCATCACGACCAACTGGGCCAGGGCCGTAGGCCCTCTAGGGCCCCAGGATATGTAGACATTTCAACAAAATTGCGAGAGCCCGGGAATGGACCAAGAAGAAGTGACTCGTGCCAGAGCTTCAGGCATCATGTATGCCGGTATTACAGAGCTTGAGATATGTACAGCAGGTGACTCGTTTGGGTTGGAAGGGGGACAGCGCAGAGGAAGGTATGAGTTTGGGGAATCTTCGTGAAGCCTTGCATGGAGGAGCTCACCGAGCCAAGTTCTTGAGCTCTGCTCTCCCTCGTCTCCTTGGCCGGGCCCTAGGCCCTCATTAAGCCTTTGCTTCAGGACGTTCACAGCTTGGCGTGGTTCCGGTGGGTACCGACCTGCTTTTCGTGCCTCCCGAGACCCCCCGGACCGCGTGGCTGGGATTGGGGCTTTGGAATGTCTTGAGTCTGCAATACATAAAAATGTATGACAGCTTCCAGGTGCATGTTTCCTGGCGAACCGACCCTTCTGATGTTGGCCAATGACTTCAGTTGGGCTCTTAGTCTTAGCTTGAACACTTGCCTCTGCCAGAATCCTTCGCACGGCAGCCCAAAGCCGTGCGACATAAGTGGGACAGTCGATAACTGAAGGCCTCTTTCCCAGACCGTTAGTTGGAACTTCGGACCTTGGCGGGTTTCGGGCATTGGATGGTGATGTCGCTGGTGAACTAGAACGGCGCAGGAATGGCTACAGCCACGTGGCGAGCTGAGTGTTGTAGGGGCGTGACAGAAACTGGCGCAGCTGCAACTCAATTATTCCATGTATCTGGCGATGAGCATGAGGCTGCGAATCATCGACGAGAGTCGTACAAGACTTGCGGTGCGATGTCATCTCAAGAGATGGAAAAAGACTTGACGGCATTTCCTGACCAAGGTTGTGATCTATGCGTCTTCTGCTTTGGTCGAGCTGCTTGTCCGATAAGCGGTGATCATATCTGCGGCGTTACTAGACCTATGCCGTAGCAAATATATTCCAAACTTGGGGGTCGTCTTCGGATCTCTTCGGATTTGATCGTCAAGTTAGCCTTGTGTCAAGCCTGACACAAGAGTTCACCTGCTTGGGCTTTGCCACGTCTGCTTGAACTTCACTTACTCCGAAAATCTACTCGTGTCGCAGCCGAATCAGGCAAAGCTGTCCTGTGCCCTCGTGGTTCCTCATACATCGAGCATCAATGACCTTGGTTCCTGTCTAAGCTGAGGCAAACCACGCCGCAGTTTCACGTACTCCACGATGCCAATGCCAGCGTCTCGAATGTTGACTTTGTTGGCAAAGATCTGGACTTGGAGGTCCGTTCTGCTCTCGGGACTTAGAGTTCTTTAGTCAGAGCTGTGGGAGGACCTTGGCGGCGTGGTGAGTTGGACTGCACCTGGCTCCGATTGGGATCGGGTGGCTTGACTCCACCACTGTGAATATCCTTTGTCCGGCGCGGAATTCGAAAGTTCGTACATGCATGATGATACGATATGATACGTTTTCACTCGTGTATGTGTCTGCGTAACCTTCTGCGTACGTACGCCGCCCGCCAGGTGGGCCCGCAAGCATGCATGCACGCACGCACACGTGTGCAATCCTACCTATATGGCCGTATCTATTTTCGGACGAGCATTCGTCTTGCTTGAATCGTTCGCATGCTGCTAGGCCAGCGGCTGCCGTGATTGCTCGAAAAGTAATGTGAAATCATACAGCTTACGTCAACCCCCGAGGGGTATGTTCGTCTGTAGCCACTCGTGTGAGCTGTTTTTTTTTTTTTTTGCGTGTTTTTGCCGCAGCTATAGGTGGCACACTCAAGGTAAATTTTAAATGGATTCCGAAACGAGGGCTAGCCATGGCTTGAAATCTTTCCACATGCCGAAGATGAGGTGTTGGCCTATGTGGTTTATTTGTCCCTCGACGACATCGGGACGAATCGGTCGCAGATCGAGCAGGAGTGTCACGGGGTGAGGGCTTATGCACTTGGGATGGTTTAGGGTTGCTTCCATGCTGTCAGAGCACTTAACAGAGCAAGCTTCCTGAACAATCTCGAAGTTTCGCGAATCGAGAAAGCCAGCTCAACTGTATAATCCCAGCCTGCACCATGTTACCGATGCCTTCAAGGCCGAGGAAACTTGAGCTACGAGAGTTTGTGGTTAGCATTTTGAACTTGCGCTGTCTCGTCCTACAAGCAATAACTTCGGTCCTGAGCCTCTGCAAACGGCTTTCATGATTTGAGGATCAGTGCTTACAGGCTTGCTTGTTTGATCGAAGCAGCCATCATTGCAAGCAAATCTTGGATGGTGCTTCTACTTTTCTGGACGGCCGAATCTTTCAAATTCGACAATAACGTGTTAAGGGGACGACAACCGATGAATTTCAAGCTCTGAAGTTCAGTCGGACCAGAAAGTTCGTCAGCGTGATAACGGTCCATGGACCCTCCGCACACCCCAAGCACCAGGACGTTCCGTTCGGGACAAACATGCTCCTGACACCTGCAGAAACACCTCGCAATGCCTATACACGCTTCGTGGTGTATACCAAGAGCCCAAGCTGAAGTTGGACTGGCAAAGGCAAGTCTTCCCTGCCGTCTGAGTGCGTACATTCGATGATTGTGAGTTGAACGCATGTATTCGGAGTATTGTAACGATTGTAGCGATCGGAGCAAACATTGGCTGACACGAATCTCGTTACTCCCTCTTTGGATCCCTGCGCCTTCAGCTTGTGGTGCACTTCCTATGTATGTACAGGTATATATATATATGTATATATATATGTACATACATACATACATACATACATACATACATACATACATACAGTAGTGGTGCATCACGTGACCTATCACGGTCACGGTTGGTGCGAGTCACAGGTCTTTGTTAGTTCAATGGCAGGCGCGCATCATCCTTACTGTTTGCTTCTCCGTCGATCAACAACAAAGCATACGCCCTGTCGAGTCGACAGTCAAGCGACACGTGTTTTCAGCTCCCGTCTCTCAGCAACTCCCCAGGTCAGTTCTCGCGGAGCAGACCACTCCGACTGCGCACAGCCTCTTCGACACTAGCGCTCTGCCTCAAAATCTGGATTTCCTAGACATCGATGTGGACCGCGGGGAACTCGCTGGCAACCTCACTTGGGATCCGCCAACCGACGAGTTCCATGCTCCATGCCAGAATTTCGGACGCAGTGTTTGCGCTTACAATTTGGGCAAGCCTTGATCCGCTTCTGAGAACAAACACACCCTGACATCCTGCCTCGTGTTTGGCAGGTTATCCGGTACAACGTCTATTTGTCTGAGAACGCTTATGGTCACGGCCGCCAATACTTGGGAAACGTTTCTGTGGGCATCTACGAGCCCCTTCTCTTAGTTAGCTTCAGCGTGCTCTCCGTGCCATTCCGTGCCCGGGATGATACGCTGCAGCGAGATAGCCTGAAATTCCACAGCTGCTAAATGTCGAACCTAGTGATGCGGCTCCTGGGAAAGAGACCTGTTACTTGCTGTTACAAGCAAGCCAGGTTCTTCATCCCGTTGGACACACCGCTGTACAACCACACACATCTTCTGGTGCCGCCCGTCTGCATCGATGATGCGAGCACAAGTGGACCGCGACATCACTTCCCGGTGGCATCTCTGGACGAGCATGGAGTTATTGGAGACGACAAAACAAAGGCATGATATCTTGCGATTGTGTCTGCTACGTTAGTGGAACTGTGAAGTCACCATGTTACGCAGCAGACAATCATGTCGCAGGAGTTGACAGTCTGCATAACTCGCATTCACGCACGTCGTGGCTTCCCAGGTATTCGGAGTCAACACTCGCCGAGATGACGACTCCAGCTGCCCTCGAACTTATAGATTCGATTGCAATTGTGGAGAACATCACGCTCTTCGATCGGGACCTTCATTGTGTCGGAAAATCCTCAAATCCTGCGGTCCAATGAGCCCGATAACCCTAATGTCCTATCCTTTCGCATGCAGATGCTGCACTTCGAGACCTCCACACGTCGTAGTCTGGTCGCGGGCTTTGTAGACCTTAGACCCTAAGCTCCTAGGACCTTTCAAAACACTCCTAAATCGTGTTCTCTAGTGGGGGTTTTGATGGTGTGGCCTTCGTCACAGGATCTTGACGAATTCGACGTCGGTGGGGAGATCACCTGGGACCCTCCTCCGGACGAACGGATCGTGGATGTGTTGCTTTGCCAAGAGATCTTCGCAAGTGCGTGGTTTGGACGAGGGTGCAGGGCCGAAGGGCCTCAAGGTTCAGCTTCAGAGCCTGTCGTGCTTCATACCAGGCCCCAGGGCAGCTTCTCGTCAAGACTTGCGGTCCTGCAATTGAAAGCACACCGAGGTATCGTGTCTTCTTCCAGAGCGACAGAGCTGGAACAGTAAAATTCCAGCTGGACAGCGACAAGCCCCGAGGACTTGGCTGCAGCGGCTTCGGGACATGTCGCTGCATTGCAGAGACCATATACTGACTAGAGTCTAGAGGAGCAAGTCGGGGTCAGTCAAGTATAGCAGATTCGCGCATTGCGCTGTGGAATGCTGTGGATGCTTGTTTGCGTTCACGCCCGTCGGACTCTCAGTACACCATGGACGATCCAACATACTTGCTTTGGAGTCTGGTGTTTGGTGAGTTCGCCGTTGCACAAGATTATGGTTTGAACATGGGTCGTCCTCGGGATTGAGATGCTGAACCCCAGCTGCTGTGTCAGGCGAGCTAGCAGCGGCTAGCAGACTTGAAGGGCCGTGCCTTGCAAAACACACGCCCCCTGTGGAAATCCCGCTCGTGTAGCCAAGCCTTTTGCCTTCGGCTCTGTGTGCCGCGCCGCCTCGAGACTTAGCTGGTCCGAAGCTGTAGCTGGCGAGGCATTTTCAGCCAGAGTGTGCAGATTGTGGCAGCCGGCCCGCAGGTCGCACAGACACAGCAGAAGATGCGTGCAAGTAGTTTCTTTTGCATGTTGCGGTGTAAAAGGTGTCCGGTCAGCTGCCACTGCGCTTCGCACTGGTAGCGGAGCTGGAATAGCCCCTCGTGCTGCCATGGCCGATAACAAGCAGTTCTGTCGTGATGATGAGATAGTGGTGGACAGGGATGGCATCCCGCACTTTACGGGAGCCCGGCCAGAACTTATGAAGGAGTACCGCCGGAGGGTCCTCTTCGCATACAACACCCTGGAAGGCAACGGCGATGACGAGACCAAGGAGAAGCGCAGCTTGGAGAAGAAGCGGGGCAGGTTCGCCAAGAGGCTGCTGGATGGCTTGCATGGCGAGGCATGGAAAGCCTGTCAGGACTTGCTGGTGGGTCCTGAGAAACTTCGTGGCGCCGACGGCTAAAAGCAGATCTTCTCGGCGCTCCAAGCCATCGAGGCGGTCGGGGTTATAAAAAGGACGGAGGCCTTTGACGTCTTCTTTGACCGCAGCTACCGCCGCAGTCGCCAGACGATCGACAGCTTCTTGAGGGCAAGGCGGGAGAGCTGGAATGACCTGAGGGACCTGGCCGAGGGGATCAACATGTCGGAGGATTTGTTGGCATATTTCCGCTTCAAGAATGCCAACTTAAGCCGCGAAGACCGCAGGCAGATCTTGCTTGCCAACCCGTCCGACTATAGCCTGGAAGGCATCGAGAAGGCCCTGCGTGTCAGCTTCTTTGACATCCATGAGCAGGAAAAGAGCAGGGACTGGCCGGCCCCAGCCGGTCGGAAAGGAGCCAAGGGCGGCGGCAAGCGGGAGAGGGCGAGCAGGAGACCGAGGACGAGCCCCAAGACTATGAGGAGGAAGACCCCGACAACTATGCCCTAGCTGTGGAGGATGGCGAAGAGGCGGACGACGACTTTACCGACGGCGGGTCCGACCAAGGAGCCTCCAATGACGATGCCGTGTTCGAGGCCTATTCCTCGTACCGGACGCGTGGCTTCACGAAGGCCCGGTTCGTTGGAGGAGGTTCGGCGGAGGACCGGCGCGCGGCCATCGAGAAGGAGAAGAGCAGGAGCCGCTGTTCGGCTTGCAATCGCTTGGGGCACTGGGCCGGTGACGCGCAGTGTCCAAAGAGCGGGCAGAACCAAGGCAAGACGGGCAAGCCGGGGGAAGGACAGCGGAAGGCGGAAGGGCGATCGAGGCGGCCACCCGGGGACCTACCTGACGGGCGAGGCGCCGATGTTCTTCGGCCTTCGGGACCATAACCCGGAGGAGGCGCATTGCAACATGATCTACCACGACGAGGACAGCGAGAAGGCCATGGAGCAAGATGCGGGGAAGACGCCCTTGGATGACGAGGAAGCCCGCAAAGACGAGCGCCTATGCGGGCGACTGGCTGTATGTCGAGCCCCCGTGCCCCTCCGAACGAGGCACCGAGCCCCTTGCGGTGAAGCCCGAGAAGGTGAAGAAGGAGCGCAAGGAGGAGCAGATGGTCATCAAGGTGGCCGCGGAGGACATTGAGGACATCCGGGTGCTCAGCTTTGCCAGCACTAGGCCGGTCGGGCTGAATGACATAAAGGTGCACGAGCTGCAAGCTGTGACCGGTGGGGTGTCCAGACTAGTGGCGCCAAAGAAGAGCTTCGGAACAGGATGGTGAAGCTCTACGAGGGCGAGGCAATCCTGAAGAAAGGGTGTTCCAAGACCGCGGAGCACCTGGCTGTATATTTCGATTTTCCAAGAGCTCCTCGTCTACTACCCGGGGCCGCGGCAGCTGCTTACACGGCCGGCCCAGTTCCTCTGCCCACCGAGAAGCCAGCGAAGAAGTTCGATGATGCACCTGGGCCCGGCGGTGGGCGACCCGGTGCGGGAGGTGCGCTGCGATGTGTGTGACGTTGCTATGGTGCTTCGGATGCTTCGTCGCCGACGAGATGGTGTGGGCTACTTCTTTGGCTGCGGCAACTTCCCTGGACCCAAGCAGTGCAAGTTTACCCGGAAGTTCGACGAGGGAGGTGCCCTTTACCGGGCAGCCAAGAAGGGCATGTGAGCGAGCACCGGCCCCGCAGCCGGAGGTGTCACCCAGAGGCGCGTTGGTCTACATGACTCGACCAAGTCGAGTTAGCGAGCTGCCGGCCCGACGTGCTCAAGAGCTTCGCCTTGCCGAGCAGCGGCACAACAGGCTTGATCAGTGCATGCCTCAGAATGGTTCCGAGCATGGCCGCGGCACCTGGCTCTATGAACCTCTGTCGGAGGATGCCGCTCTTACTCGCTATGCATCGGAACGCCTGGGCTGGACGTGCGCCCGGGCAATGGACCGCTTGGGCGGCAACGACGCTACTGGAAAGGCCGGGCGGCAACTTCTCAAGGACACCTTGTCCAAGCACCGACCTTTCCTGACGGTGCTCGCCAACAACCGCGCCGGGCGACGAGGACAGTCGGAGCGGTTTGCTACAGAGGTGGCCCGGCGACAGCACCGAAGTCACCGCTACTACCTCAGTGCCGCCGACGCCTGGGCCCAAAAAAAGCCACACGAACTAGAGCGACTACTTCAAGAACTGCATCCGTTTGGGGGAAGCTGGTGTGCGGCGACCTTTGTGCATACCAAAGCGGTGGGGGACACCTGGACAAGCAACCTCTCAGATGGATTTCCAACGGCGAGCTGGTCCTCAACCACCTTGGCAAAGATGCACGTGCCGTTGGGGCACGCACGCCTCGATCCCAACCTCAACTACCACAAGCACTTTGGACGCGTGCCTTTGCCGGGCCGTCTGCCAAGGCATTCAGGAGACGATGTGCCTAGACGACAGCATCGCCTTTGCCAGGGCCAGGTCGGGCACGCCTTGCGGGCGGCGGCAGAAGGAGAGGTGGAGGACTTTGAGTCAGTGACCGAGGCCGAGGAGGAGCCCACCGAGGACGACTGGAGGTTCGACCTGCTGATCCGAGTGCACAGGGCTCCCCGACGGTTGCTGTTCATTCCTTACTCTTCCACGGCTCCTCCCTGCCCTTTTCAAGATCTACTTCCAGGCCGCCGGGCCCGGATGCTGATGGCCAGCGAGTTCATGAAGGAGATTGGTGGCACGGCCGGCGAGAGACACTGGATCAAGAATGGACGGGGCGAGACCGAGTTCCGCCTAGGCGAAGGGAGCCAGCACAACCACAAGCAGAACCAGCACAAGAAGAGCCAAAACAAGAGGAGCCGTGGTCACCGAGCACGCCGGTGATCCCTGATTCGGCGGTGCCCTATGACTCCGCCGTTCCTTATGACTCGGCCGCTCCGTTTGATATATAGAGTTAGATGATATGGAGCGAGCGCAACCAGCAGAACCAGCGCAAGAAGAGCCACAACAAGAGGGTCGTGATTTAGTCAAAGATGAGCGTGCTCTGCGTCGTCGTGGTCACCGCGCAAGACAGTTGCAGAGGGGGTTTTGGATAGAGACGGAGGATGACGAGCTTCTCTCTCTCCTGGAGGCCACCCTTGACTATGTGCGACAGGAAGGTGGTGAGTCGTGGAACAAGCTGGATCTACAAGGTGATCTGGGCAAAGCTTGGGCAGCCAGAGAGTCGGCAACAGCGGATGTTCAGGTTGCCCGGCGGATGAAGAAGTCTCAGCCACACTGTGGCCCGCGCGACGCGCCCATCAGGAAATCCTTCCTGCTGCTGGCCGACAACCAGATCCTCACAACCGACTGGGAGGATTGGGCCTCACAGGCACCCTCGGCACAAGCGCGGCCTTTGGTCGCAAGGAACCGCTCCCTCTATGTGGTTCTCTACGCCAAGGACACAGGCGAGGTGGACAACCCGGAAGAGGACGACCGTTGGCTGGCCAAGGAGCAGGCAAGAGAGCCGAACAACCTGCCAGGGGAACTCAAGCTGGCGATCAGGCGTGTCCACGTGAACTTGGGGCACGCCAACACTTAGTCTATGTTGGGGGCAGTGAGAATTTCTCGTGCCAGCGAGGTCGCCCTGAAGGCCTGTCGTCTCTTCCGCCTGGCCTGCCCATGACTGACGAGTTCAATGTGCAGAGCGGCCTGGATATCCTGACGGAGAAGGACAGCAAAGGGCAAAGCTGGACGTGGATCAATATCCTGGACCAGGGCAGTACCTTTCAGACCTGCGGCGAATCGTCGCCACCAGGCCAAGAACAGCTGCTCACGGAAGGGAGGATTTTCCCCGATGCAATGGGTTCTCGGGAAAGAGATCCGGTTACCGGCCGTACTTTGTGACGACTCCGAGGTGGCAAGGATCGGCGCCCAAGCCCTGCCCAGCGAGGAAGTGAACCAGTGGACCATCGCCGCCAACGAAGTGGACTTGATTGACCCGGCCCCAGTCTGGAGGAACTGGCTTCATTGACCGGGGACCACCAACGAAGCGAGACGGCGGAGATCTGATCCTCGACCTCTATATGGCAAGAATGCGGCTACAGTCCGAGCGGGACGCAAAGAAGGCCCGACAATCAAGTGAGTTTTTCCTGGCTCAAGAGAGGAAGCGGCGAGCACCTGGAGCCGCCCACGCCCCCGGGAAATGCCGCTCAGCGAGGAGATGATGGAATGGGACCCGGGCCTGAACGACCACCACATCCCCGAGTCCAGCGCAGTCTTGCCGCCGATGCCGGCCATCGACGAGGAGGCGGGCGGCGAAGCGCAAGCGCGGGAGGCTAAGCGACAACGGGTTCTTGAAGGAGCCGGCGACGGCGAGTTGGCCCATTAGGTTGAGGAAAGCGTTTGTGCTTACACGGCGGCCAGCTCTGGAAGTTACCTGTTGGAGAAAGCGCAAGGCCACTACTACAAGAACGAGCTTTCCTATACTTGGCTGCCGGCGTCACCCTTGACGAGTTCCTATCTTCGGTGTTCGCCGGAACGTGTTCCAGGATAAGTACGAGGCCCTGGCGGCGCAGGAGGCAGGCAAAGGCTCTCGGCCACGGCTGAGGCAGTATACGAGCATCCCGCCTGTACTGCCCCAAAGCTTTGTCCTTGAAGCCTTGGACCACCAGCCGGGACGTCGCCAGGAAGTCCTTTGCCACCAGGCCCTCGTTCTTGTTCATTCGCACCCGTCTTGTCGGCACGATGAGCTCGGGCTTCTCGGTCCTGATGCGGGCGCTTTCGGCTGCGCCCAAAACTTCACATGCATCTTTGGCCCTCCAGGCGGCCCACTCTTTGGCATCGGAACCCTGGGCTCCGGTGAAGAGCTCCCGGACCTCCGGCGTGAGGTCGGCAATCCTGAGTTCCTTCCGTCCTTTCTTCTTGGTGTTGCTGTTGCTGGCCAGTCTGCGTTTATATGCAGTTCGTCTTGTTTGCCAAGGACATCAAGAATGCCTACTTCAGCGGCAAAAGCGTGGACGAGATCTACTTGGATCAGCCGCGGGGCGGGCTGCCTGGTCTCAGCTTTTACGGGCAAAGAAGGCCATACATGGCTTTGCTGAGGCGGCCCGGCTGTTCTGGTTGGCCCTGCGAGAGCACTTGGAGAACCACGGCTGGCACATGAGCCGGCTTGAGCCGGCCCTCTTCTACTTACTTGAGGAGGGACAAGAAGGTTATCGGCGTACTGGTGACGCACGTCGATGACATTGAAGGCGGAGTCCACCCAAAGTACCTCGACAATGCCTTCTACCGCCCCAGCCGCGCCCTCGAGTTTGCAACCAACCACTTTAAAGACTTTATCTTCCGGGGCAGGGAGGTGAAGCAAACACCCGACGGCCACATCGACATCTCCATGAGGAACTATGCCCTCTCGATGAAGCGCGTGAAGGTTACTAAGGAGCAACGGCAACAGCTGGAGAAGGAGCTGACGCCTGCGAGATGGAGACCTACAACAGCGTTGCCGGCGAGTTGGGCTGGATCGCCCGGCAATTACGCTGCGACGTGGCCTACGAGATTAACGGGGTGGTGCAGCGAAGCAAGGTTGGCACCTGCATGGCCGACCTTGTTCGGCTGAAACAATACGTTGGGATGGCCCGGCGCGGGGCCGACTTCCGGATGAGCGTGGACCTCAGCAACGGGGTCGTTGTGTCCACCTGGCGGACAGTGGCCACGCCAACGGCAGCCCCGACCACAACGACATCATGCGCTACAGAAGCGTCGGTGGCTACTTCATCCTGGTGGCGAACAGTTGCATCCTGGAGGGCAAGCCTTCGCGAGCGAACGTGCTCGCTTTTCACAGCGGGCAGACCTAAAGAGTTTGCCGATCCACGTTGGCAGCCGAGGCCAGTCATCTTGCTGAAGCCGTTGAAGCCGGGGACTGGTTGACAGTCCTGTTGGAGGACGCGCTCACCAACGAGGTGAACCTAAAGTCCTGGCCGGAGGTGATCGAGCGCCGGGACAGAGTCTATGTCACCGCGACGCCAAGTCCGTTCTCGACTACCTGGAGAAGGACAGCCACAGCACCAGCACGGACAAGCGGATGGCGATGGCGATCGAAGGGGCGCTTCTTCGCGAGACGGTCAAAAGACCGCGGGCCCACGTGAGGTGGATAGATGGCATTCAGAACATAGCCGACGTCCTCATCAAAGCCAATGCAGACAAGGAGGTTCTTCGCCAGTACCTCAAGGACGGCATCATCTGCTTAAGCCAGACGGAGGCGAACTTTCAGCTGAAGGAGAAAAAGAGGTTTGAGAGACAACGACGCAAGGTTGTCATCAAGGCCAAGACTGGAAACCAGAAGCAGGATGATCGCCGCGTCGCCGAGACCAAGCTATACGAGACGCCGAGAAGATCCTAGAGGTTGGCGACATGGACAGTGACTGAAGGCAACAAAAATACAATGAGTGTGGAAATCCCGCTCGTGTAGCCAAGCCTTTTGCCTTCAGCTCTGTCTGCCGCGCCGCCTCGAGACTTAGCTGGTCCGAAGCTTTAGCTGGCGAGGCATTTTCAGCCAGAGTGTGCAGATTGTGGTGATTGTGGCATCCGGCCCGCAGGTCGCACAGACACAGCAGAAGATGCGTGCAAGTAGTTTCACAGCACAGTTCACTTTTGCATGTTGCGGTGTAAAAGGTGTCCGATCAACTGCCAGTGCGCTTCGCACCCCCTGAAAGTCTGCTACTAGGTGCTGGCCCTAAGTCGTTGTGCACCGGCAAAAGTCGTAGCAATCCCGCGTCACCTTGCGGAAACGTATTACCAGCCCATATAACCGACCACTGTGACAACATCGTGCATGCTTGTTTGTGCAGCGTCACACTGGGGTTTCGTATTTTCGTGCTAGCCGATCGTTCCATTGGGAGTCGAG
>CAJNJA010010969.1:0-13908 GCA_905231915.1 Symbiodinium necroappetens | reverse complement strand
TAGGCCTACGCAAGAGGGTTTAGGGGGCTTCGGGCTGTTAGGGTTTAGGGTTTAGGGTTTCGGGGTTTAGGGGTTTAGGGTTTAGGGGCTTCGGGTGTAGGATTTAGGGTTTATGGGGTTTAAGGTTTACAGGGTTTAGGGTTGGTAATTAGAACCACAAAAATAGGTTCTGGTAGTTGAAGGTAGGGTTAAGGGCATGGGGCTTAAAGCTTTACGGCTCCAGCGCTTACGGCATTGGGGTTTGGGACTTGAGGGTTCAGGGCAGAGGGTTTCAGCGTTTCGGTGGGTGTAGCCAAAATACGGTAGTTTAGGGTTTAGGGTTTAGGGTTCAGGACTCCTCCCTGTCAGGCTCAAGGAATCCTCTAATGGGCATCTTCGCTGGTCGTTCAGAACTGGGAAAGGGCTTCGGAGTGCCTTACAGGATTAGGATATCGGGATTATAAGGGCAATTTTGGGGGGGGTGTCGGTAGGTGTGAGCTTCGAGGGTGTAGGAAAGCCAAAAGCCTTGAGCAACGATTGCAGGTGCGGCGAACCGACCAGAGAACGCCACAACTGTTTCTCCAGCAGGTACGGCAAGCAAACACCGTATCAAGCGTTCAAAAATCACATTCAAAGAGTGGAGGAACTTGGCCCCCTTGCAGCTTGCAGAGACTGTACATGCAATATCGGGGTCGGAAGAATGAGTAATGCTAGCCCCTTACGGTTCCCAAAAAAGCTCAAAGCCCCTATCGAATTCTTCAGGCCCGGGCGGGAAACAACCTCTAGAGGATATGGGGGTTTCCGAAAATAGGGGACCATAATATAGTACCCTAAATAGTAGGATCCTTATTATAAGGACCCCAAAATAAGGTACCCCTAATTTTCGGAAAGTCCCATATCAAGCAAGGCTGACATGCGAGAAAGCAGCTCCAGTCCCAACTCGAAGCGCCCTCGTAGCTCACAGGCCTTGGCTGCAGCCGTGAAAGTGATGACGTTCGCCAGAACCTTCGGGGTTTGGAGGTCATAGGCCTTTCGGAGGATTTTGGGGTTTAGGGCTTTAAGGGGTTTGAGGCTTTTTTAGGGGATCTGAGAAAATGGAAATGGGATTTTTTGTGGGTTTTGTTAGGCTTCTTTTGAATGAGGGACTGTTGCGGTTGAGGGCTTCGGAAATAAATGCCAAAACCGATGTGTACATGTTTTTTTTCAGTATCCCCTGAATAATGTGGGTAATCACTCGTTACCACGGCCCAAAACCGTAAGGAGGGCAGAAGGATACCACTGGCGCACTTGGTATGCAGCCCCCCCCCCCATGCTAAACCCTTGTAAAGAGCACTTAGAAAACCCTCAAAAGGCCGCATACAAACCCAATGATAAACCCACTTATAAACAAGGCCAAACCCTAATAAACCTTGCAGAAGCACTGTAAAACTCTGATCGTTAAGACTCCTCCGCCCTTATAACACCCAATAAAGCCTTGAACGCCTTCGACAGAGAAGCACTATAAACACTAAGCCACCAATCATCTTTGGCACTTCTCTCCCAACACTAAACTCTATAACCCTAAACCCTAAAACCCTAAACCCCTAAACCCTAAACACCAAAACCCTAAACCCCTAAAAAACCCTAAACCCCTAAACCCGAAACCACCTCTGCTCTCGCCATCTTCCGGAGGAGATGCACTGCCATCTGCCACGCGGCAGCTCTGGCGCAAGCGCTGATGGCCTTTCAGTTTGGACCCTACAGAGCCTAAAGCCCTCAACTCTCAACCGTTTTAGGGTCTAGAGGGTTTAGGGTTTAGGGTTTAGAGGGTTTAGGGTTTAGGGTGTTAGGGTTTAGGGCTTTAGGGTTTATAGGGTTTTTAGGGTTTAGGGTTACTTTGAAGAACCCTACCCAAGGACTCATATCTTAAGGCTTTTAGGATGAAAGACCATGGTCTATATAGGCTTTTGAGCTGTTTTGATCCTTAAGGATAAGCCCTGTAAACCCTAAAGGGTTTGAGATTTAGGGCTTTAGGGCCATGGGTTTAGGGCTTGTCGGGTGGTGACCTCGAGCTTTCGCAATCCTTTTCCCCGTTCTTATGAGGTTTCTATGCGGTTCTTCTCGGGTTCTCACCGTCTGGTCCTTCAGGATATGGGGGTTTTCCGAAAATAGGGGACCTTGATATAGTACCTTAAATAGTAGGATCCTTATTATAAGGACCCCAAAATAAGGATTTTCGGAAGCCCCCATATAAGGGGCTTGGTAGATTCAGGAGTTTACAATGGTTTGGCTGCCTGAAGGCTGAGGGTGTTCACGATTTTTAAGGACTTAAACCTAAGGCTCAAAATAGCCCCCAAAAGCCTTAGATTGTATGGACTTTGGGCCCAAAAGCCTTAAAAAATCTGAGCCCTTAGAGCCTTCGAGAAAGGGGGCTTTAAGCCTAATTAGGGCTGAGGGCTACTGCTTTCGGGCTCCGCAAGGGCCTTTAGGGTTTAGGGGCTTATGGCTTCAAAGGGGTTTAGGTTTAGGGTTTAGAGTATACCGGAAGTTGATTTCAGTTGTGCTCAATAAGTAGGCTTATAATCACACTGACCGGGGTCACTGCTGTTTACATGTCATTTGACTGCGCTCACCTTACTTATCACATGTAAACACCAATGTTGTTTTCCGACATCTGGTGCATATAACTTGAGGGTCGAGCGGCTCAGCTCGAGATACCTATGTTTGGAGGCTGCTGGACTGCATACTATGTAAGGCTCACACGCGATAAAGGCAACTGGAGTGAGGCACTTCCCGCACCCTGAAATCCTAAAGCGAAGTGCCCTAAACCCCTCTGTCTTAGAACTCCAGCCCCAGAACCCGAATGCCCCTGGACACTTACCGCCGGACCACCTCATTTCCTAATTCGCTGCTAAGTGGCAGTGCTGAAGCTAACAACATTCGGTGTGATGACTGCCTCCCGCATGCCTGAGAGCAGCTTGATGGACATCTGCCATCGCCTCAGTCCCCTAAACTTTCAAACCCTAAAACCCTCAAACCCAAACACAGCAGCTCTTCGGGAATCCTCAGGTGGGGGCCCTTAAAGAAAATCCAAAGCCGCATACCTCCTATCTGTTTTTGGAGGGAGGGGAGAGGGGGGCGGGCGGGCGTTGGCGTTGTGGCTTCCCCTAGATCCTACCTTAAGGGTCCGTGTGCCCAAATTTTGATTAGCATATCTGGCCTTGAATCCCTACAAACGTACTTTAAGCCCCAAGGCATATACTATGTGTGTGTACATGGGCCCTTAGGGCTACAAACACCTCCGGGCATCTTCAGCCTTGCCATCTACCTGGGATCTTGCTTTAGGAACTTAGTTTAACTTACCATAAGAGGGATCCCTGGTAAATTATAGGGTGTCTTTATAGCGGCAGCTTAAAATAAAATAATAGGGTTTCTGTACTATGGTAACTTTATGGTAACTTAAGCTGGATTTTCTTAGCAAGAGCCCTGTCTACAGCACCAAGTCACGAAGCTTTCTCACAGGCACCTGCAGCTGCATTGAAGCCTTAGCTGCTCAGTTCCTTAAGGATGCATTTAGGGTTTAGGGTTTTCGGTTCAGGTGCCATATAAGAGTTCATCGTATATAACGGTTTTGGGCCTCTACTTTTGAGAGTCATTGGCTCCGCTAGTTCGTATTTAATTAGCCTTGATGAGGATTCCATCGACGTTTCAGGGCTTTTGCCACGCAAAAAGCTTAGAAAGCATTATCTCAGGCCCCTATAGTTTACGTAGATTCCTCCATTAAGCAGTATCGGTTTTTTTGGCAAACCCTCAGGCTCCATGTACCCAAATAGTATATACCTTGGCCTCAACGTACCTATATTTAACATGGGGGACTACTTTAAGGCCAAAGTCCTAAAGTATGTACTGACTACATGGATCCTGAGGGAAAGTGCATAAAAGCTTGCCGAGAACTGCTTACGAAGAAACTGATTCGATTTGCGCCGACCTTCTTCTGCATCATCTCCTGGGTCTCCGGTTTTCTTGTAGGGCTTAGGGATTAAGGTAAAGTACGAAACCCAACCCCACAAAAAGTAAGGCAAAAATGCATCCCTAAACCCTAAACTCCCTAATCCCAGTACCCTTTACCAAAGAGCCCTTAAAGTATATCGTAAATGATCCCCTAAAGTATCACTAAACCCTGAACCCTAAACCAAAGGCCTAGCTACTGTTGATGAGATAAACCCTGCATCGCCTTAAGGGCCCTAAACTATGAAAATTATGGTATATTCCTTATTCTGGGTAAGCTTAACTGATCCCCTAAAGTATCCCTAAACCCTAAACCCTTAAACCCTAGACCCCTAAACCCTAAACCCCTAAACCCCAAAACCCTGAAACCCTAAACCCCTTTCAACCAAAAGCCTAAACCCTAAACCCTAAAACCCTAGACCCTGCACCCTAAACCCTATATAAACCCTAAACCAAAGGCCTACCTACCGACCGAGTCTCGGAGAGCAGTCGGAGAGCCGACTGCCAGAGTCCCGAGCCCTCACAGCAGCTGATGACGGAGCCTCGGTTCCCTCGTAAGGAAAAGGTTTAGGGCTTAGGGTTTAGGGTTTTGGGGGTTTAGGGTTTAGGAGTTTAGAAGTGGTTTTGTTTTGACATAAGCGCTTGATTTCGAGTTGCACTGCTTTCTTAGGGGTCGTATGCAAGCTTCAGGCAGCCTTTCAAGCACGCTTCCTTTTCATAGGTTTGATATTCTAAGGATTTATACTACGTTCACCAAACGATACGTTACAGCTATGGGCAGCCTTTCTTCCTACTATCCAACCTTATATAGTCCGTTTGGCAACCCCATACTGGAAAAACCTTCGTTGAAGAGAGCGCTACAAGACCCTCTTGTGAAACCCTACGGAAGCCTACAACAGCCTTTTCAAAACCCTTATCAAAAAACCGTCATAAACAAACTTATATTGCGCCACAAACCCCTTATAGAACCCCCTAAACCCTAAACCGTAAACCCACCCTAGACCCTAAAACCCTAAAACCCTAAACCCCTAGACCCTAAACCCTAACGTAGCAACCCAACAAGGGTCCCAGGGCGAAGGAGGAGCTGTAGCTGATGAGATCTGCTCTGATTCGCGCCGCCGGCATCTGCGAGATCAGCTCAAAGGCCAGTGGCCACTGGCCCCCTTTCGGGTTTAGGGTCTTAGGGTTTGGGGTTTTTGGGGGGTTTTGGGGGGTTTTGGGGTTTAGGGTTTAGGGCTTTAGGCTTTGGGTCTTAGGGTTTGGGGTTTAGGGTTTTAGGGTTTAGGGTCTTATGCCCTAAATCTGAAACCCTAAACCCTATAGGGTTTAGGGTTTCAGATTTAGCGCTTTACCCATAGGCCCCTAAGTAGTTCCTGTTTTGTGGTTTATACTTACAGTAGAATCCCATAATAGGTAATCCCAAAAAGGAACCACGTAGGGGCCTTTGGGTAGGCCTTTGGGTCTTAGGGTTTGGGGGTATTTTGGGGTTTAGGCTTCCGGTCGGACATGGGTCAGTGAGTAGTGTCAGCCATCAGGAATTCTGCATAAGGGTCCAAGTAGTTCTCATTTATGGATTTTGGCACCCATAAAGACCCCAAAGTCCTTAAATACTGAGTACTTGAACCCTTAGACTTCTGCAGAAGGCCTAGGCCACACGAAGCTACCACTAGGCGTCGCTAGCTGCTAGCGTTTCAGTGGAACTTGTCAGGAGAATAACCCTAAACCCTAAACCCTAAAACCCTAAACCCCAAACCCTAAACCCGAATTTATGTACAAGGGATCCTGAATACCTATCTTTTTCCCACACCCCCGGGCCTTTGTCACAGGCAGTGATACAGGAGTTAAAGCTGATCGCGTTCTTTGAAACTCGCGCCGCTGCCATGTCTGAAAAGAGCCTGGGATTTCTGTTGAAGCCTGCCGAAAACATCATTCAAGACGTACCATTCCATTTAAGCTATTGTTCCTACTGAAATTCTACAAAGCCATGAAAACACAACAAGACAACACACACACACAACCCCACCCCCCAAAGAGCCATACGATGACCCGAAACCACAAACCCCAAACTCTACCCCCCGCCCCCCCAAAAAATGTAACCCTAAACTCTAAAGCTTTAGAAAACCCTTAACCTTATTAAACTTCTAAACGCTGCAACCTATACCCTAAACATCCTACTAAACCCTACCAAAACCCTACTAGAACCCTACCGAAACCCCACCAAAACTACGAGAATCCCTACTTAAGTGAGCCAGGAGCTGCAGAGCCATTAGAACCCTACCGAAGCCCCACCAAAACTATGAGAGCCCTACTTTAAGTGATCCAGAAGCTGCAAAGCCATCGACCATGGTCCTCCCTTCTCAACGGCGCTCAAGGCCTTGAGATCTATCAGGGCTCCGTTTCGGATTCTGTAAGGGTCTAGGCTTTAGGGTTTAGGGTTTAGGGCTTTCGGGGTTTAGGGCTTATAAGGTTTATAGCTGTTTTGGGGTTTGGAGTTTAGGGCTCTGCAAGGTTTCCTAGAAGGGATTACGCCTTTAAGGGCTGAGGCTTTAAGGCTCCCAGACTGCGAGAGGCTTCTTCTTGGGGATGCAGGGGAGGTTACCTGTACCCATAGGCTCCATACTGTTGATGAAAAAACCCTGCATTACCTTAAGGACCCTAAACTATGGGAATTATGGTATATTCGTTATTATGGGTAATGCGGGATTTATATCATCAACCGTAGCAGTTCCTTTTTGTGGCGTATAAGATGTAGGATCCCATGAGGTAATCCCCAAGAAGAACTACTACTGCTGATGTTATAAATCCTGCATGGTTTTATTTTTGTGGTTTGTATGTAGCCCTGCGGGTCCAAAGGACCTAATAATCATGTACTTGGGATACGGATAGTAGTTTTGTAGGTTAGTATTCAGAAGAGTATAGATGATTATTAGGTATTTGCACCCTTAGGGTAGGATCCTATGAGGTAATCCCCCCCCAAAAAAAAACAAACCCTAAACCCTAAACCCAAAAAAGGACCTACTCTGGAGCCTATGGGTAGAAACGGGCCTCCTCTCAGGTTTCCCTTCAGGTTTCCTTTAAAGGGTTCCTGTCAGGTGTCCTTTAGAGGTTCCTGTAAGGGCTCCTTATAGGGCTTTACTCGTATTCTCTGAGGGGCTTGCGTCCCCCCCAACTGCCCAGGATTGGGATTTAGAGTTTCTGAGTTTTGGGCTTCGGGGCTTTGGGGCTTTAGGGCTTCGAGTTTTGGGTGAGGGCTGAGGAGCATGAGGGATGGATCTTGGGTTCAGGGCTTTGGATTTTGGGGCTTAAGAAGCTTACAGGTTGCCCAAAGGGTCCAAGGAGTCCTTCTTGATGGCCTTTTGGTACCCAAAAGGAATCGACCCTAAATCCCTAAACTTTGGACCTAAACCCTTAGGGTTGCATAGTGCAGAGCTGAGAGGCAGCATTGAAAGTGATCACGTCTGCCGGAACGCTGGCCCCGGACATGTCTCGAATCAGCTCCAACGCCTGCTGCCAGTCTCCGCCGCCTGCGATTTCTTGTGGAGTTAGGGTTTAGTTTTCTACCCATAGGCTCCAGAGTAGTTCCAGTTTTGGGTTTAGGGTTTTTTTGGGGATCACTTTGTAGGATCCTACCCTACGGGTCCAAGTGCCTTATATATATATATATATATATTTGTATACTCTTCTGAATACTAACCTACAGAACTACTATCCGTAACCCAAGTACATGATTACTAGTTCCTTTGGACCCTTAGAGTTTCTTGTGGAGTTAGGGCTTAGGGATTTTTTTGTGGAGTTAGGGTTTATTTTTTTTTACTTTGTGGAGTTGGGGTTTAGGGTTTCTTGTGGAGTTAGGGCTTAGGGATTTTTTGTGGAGTTAGGGTTTATTTTTTTTTACTTTTGTGGAGTTGGGGTTTAGGGTTTCTTGTGGAGTTAGGGTTTAGGGATTTTTTGTGGAGTGAGGGTTTAGGGATTTTTTGAATTTGTGGAGTTGGGGTTTAGGGTTTCTTGTGGAGTTAGGGTTTAGGGATTTTTTGTGGAGTGAGGGTTTAGGGATTTTTTGAATTTGTGGAGTTGGGGTTTAGTGTGTTTTTGTGGAGTTAGGTCTTAGGGTTTTTGTGAAGTATACGTCGCTACTGTCTTAGGTTTGGGGTTCAACAGGCGTTGCAGGACACTAGACAGGCCGTTCAGGAGGTGCCTTGGTCGAGCTGTCTAATCTATTCTGTACGAGACCCTCCGGAGAGGAAAGGCCTGCGCAGGCATCGATCGTGGCATTGTAACTGATGACATCTGGAAGGACACTTGCCGCAGGCATCTGCGTGAGAATTTCTAATGCCAAGTGGTGCTGCGATCCTTGCTCCAGAGCGCTGATGGCAGAGTTATAGCCTTACTTGTCAATTGTCTCCCCTCTTCTGGCAAGGAGCAGGCTTAGACGGGGAGGGTACCAACTCAAAAAGGGCAACACATACTTAATCGACAGGCTAGCAGCTTATAACATCTGGGACAACACTAGCTTCCGGCATCTGAAGCAGAACCTGAATGGCCTCCTCCCAGCTACCCGATCTTTCGCAGGCACTGATGGTGGCATTGAAGCCCACCACATCGGCAAGCTCAGCCTCTTGCAGGCAGGACAGCAGCTCCAGCGCCTGCTCCCATTGTCCTCCTTTCCCACAGCAGCTGATGGTAGCATTATAATTGATCGCATTGGGTGTCAGATGTGCGTGAGCCATGCCTGCAAGCAGCTGAATAGCCTTAAACCCTAAACCCTAAACCTTAAACCCTAAACCCTAAACCCTAAACCCTCAAACCCTAAACCCTAAAACCCTGAGCCAGGCCTGCAAGCAGCTGAGTGGCCATCTCCCAACACTCGCCCGAGTCACATGCACTGATAGCCGAGCCAATGCTTATCACATCCTCGGGCATTTCTTAAGGGCCCCCAGCGAGCATGTAGGGTTTAGGGCTTAGGGAGCATCGGAGTGATCAAGAAATTCTTCCAGATTGCGATCTAGCATCCATAGCCATGCGCACATTCGGCATCTGGTGCAGAAGTAGTAGAGCCTTCTGCCACTCTGCACCCACCTCAAAGGCACTGAGGGCCGCGTTGAAGCTGACGACATTGGCACGAACCTGACAGGTTCTACACAACATAGATAGGCTCATGCCTGAAATCCCTCATTCTCTAGTCCCCAAACCTACTCACCTTTGCTGGTTCCCTGTTGGGGTCATGCGTAAAATGATTAATTGTGAATCCTTATTGGGTTTTATTATAAAAATGTAAAGTTGTATCCAACAAGGACCCAGTTTGGGAGTCTATGAAGGCACCCTCAACCCTGCTTTAACCCGCAGAGGTGCCACCATGACAACTGAATGATGAAGTTCCCTAAACCCTAAACCTTACCCAAAGGGTCCTAGTGCTGTTAAGGGGGATACTTGCCTGAATCATGATAGAAATTCCGAACGTAGAAACCCTATCACGCCCTACATTCTACTATATAGCTAGGACCCTTTGGGTTAAGCGGTTAAACTCTAAGCTTCCCTAAACCGTGTAGGGCAGCAAGCCACGTCGGTCATGGGAAACGTCACGAGAAAGTGATGGGCCGCCCGCCACAACTCTGCTCTCTCGTAGGCGGTGATTGCAGAACTGTAGGTAACGATGTTAGGCTCAAGTCCAACAGTCGACCTGGGGCATTCAGGGATTGTCATGTGTGTCTAAGCACCTAATCCTGCTGTAGGTGCTTGTTCCCAGGGGAGTATATGATATGTAGTCAGTTATAATGGTAGACTTCCCCAAATCCTAACGTACATGACCACAAGCCCAAAACCCTAAACCCTAAACCCTATTATCATCCTACATGACCACAATTCACCAACCCTAAACGTAAACCCTAAACGTCTAAACCTCTAAACCCTAAACCTTAACCTACATGACCACAAGCCCCACCCAACGCGGAATTCCCAGGTTTGGCGGCGTTTTGGCTCAGCTTGGAGGGACTCAGGGGCTCTTTAGGGTTTTAGGGTTTGGGGCATTTGGGGTTTGGGGTTTAGGATTTAGGGGTGTAGGGGTTTAAGGGTTTAGGGATTTGGGGCTGAGGGCTCGGGCTTTAGGGGCTTAGGGTTCGGGGTCACAGCTGTTGACTTCAGACGGTTTTAGGGAGTCCGAAGGCCGGGAAGTGACTCTGGGCTAGGGTTTAGGCCTTAGGGCTTAGGGCTCTGGCTTTGCGGTTTCAGGGTCTAGGCTTTCGGGCTTGGGGCTTAGGGTTGCCAGGGTTCAGGGTTCAGGGTTTAGGCTCCTGGGAGGCGTTGTGATGACAAAAACGTGTTCACCCTTTCTTGCGTGCATGCCCCTAAACAGCAAACCCTCTACCACTAGAAGCAATTTCACTTTCACACTTGGAACTTGGAACTGTTTATGACGCGTGGCCCAGGGCTAAGGTGCAAATATTTGCCCCGCCATGAAGTTGACTGATTTTGCTTGTTTATCTGCACACCGGAAGAAATTATATCGAGTGACACGGGTAGTTATAGGTACAAAGCTGGTCTACTAAAGAAAGATGACATAGGGCCTTCTCGTGGAGATCTTACCAATTCTTAACCCGAAGCGCGAAACCCAGAACCCCACACCCTAAACCCTAAACTCCAGCCTCAGACCATTCTTCTACCCCGACAATGAATCTGCTTTATGTTCCCAGAAACCCTAAACCTAAACCCTAAACCCTAAACCCCAAACCCTAAACCCTAAACTTTAAGCAGGCCAAGCCACATGCTCGAAAGCTGCAGCACTGCCTTCTGCCAGCGACTGGCTTTCTCGCAGACCGTCCTTGCTCTGGGAAGGACCCCCTAAACCCCTAAACTCTAATCCCTAAACCCTATAACCCCTAGACCCTAAACCCTAGACCCTACTTAGGGCCGTTAAGGCTTTAGGCTTTTGGGTTTTTTGGGGGAAAGGACCCAAGAGCGTTTAAAGGGACCCTAGACCCCCAAACACACCCCAGGAGGTCCAGAGGATCCAATAATTAGATCCTCGGGTTGGCGGTAGTTATGTAGGGTACTATGTTGGAGAGTACATGATAACTAGGTCCTAGGTACTTGGACCCCCAAAACACAGCAACTGCATCCGGAAATAACCGCCAACAAAGAAGCCTCTGAACCGTAAACCCTAACCGGCAGCAACTGAAACTGGATTCTAGACCCTCGGCCAGTCAACGAAACGCTCAAAACCCATTCAACAACTACAACAAAGGTGGCCCTCATACAACCCATAGAGCACCCTAAAACCCTAAGGCTCACAATAGTCCCAAACCCTAACTTACTACACCCTAAACCCTAAACCCTAATTGTGTAGTATGGCCGTTGGACCAAAGAGTCTTCACAACTCAGTCCTTTGAGTCTTTGTGAGAGTTCTAGAACCCTTACAGAGCTCTTATAGAAGCCCTGCAGAACCCTTCTGGAACCCTTCTAAAAAACCCAGAACCCCAAACCCCTAAAAAACCCAACCCCCTATGTAAGCCCTAAGCCCTAAACCCTTTCTCGGCTAAGGCCTTAAACCCCCCTAAACCCAAAACCCTAAACCCTAAAACCTACCTGTAGCAGAAAAGGCCTACCTTTTTAAGGAAAAAATAAACAAATAAATATATATATATATAGACAGATAGATAGATAGATAGATAGATAGAAGCCATCATGAGTAACACCAAAAAAGGTAGGTCTTTTCGGCTACAGGCAAACCCTAAACCCCAAACCCGAAACCCTAAACCCCTAAACCCCAAGCCCCAAACCCCTAAACCCTAAACCCTATAAACCCTAAAACCTAAACCCCCAAACCCCAAGCCCCTAAACCCTAAACCATTAAACCCTAAACCCTAAACCCCCAAACCCTAAACCCCCAAACCCTAAACCCCAAACCCCAAGCCCCTAAACCCTCAGCAGCGGCCCAGGGTCAGAGAAGAGCTGTAGCTGATCACATCTGGTCTTAGCCTGCTTGGAGGCCTCAGCTCTTGATCGAAAACCCTATAAACCCTAGACCGCAAGCCCTAAACCCTAAACCCTCAACCCCTAAACCCTAAACCCTAAATCCCTAAAATCCCTAAATCCCTAAATCCCTAAACCTTATAAGCCGTAATTTTGAAGGAAACTACAGGTGGGGAGTTTAGGGTACAAAGGGCTTCTATAAGGCTTCTATAAAGCCCTACGCCCCAAACCCCTAAACCCTAGACCCTAATTAGGGCCTTCAAGGTTTTTATGGTTTTGGGCTTTTTAGGGCGTGGGGGGGGGGGGGCAGTTCTGCTTGCGGCCTTTAAGGCTTTAGGGTTTATAGGGCTTAGGGGCTTGAGAAGAAGGCCTTTCAGGGATGAAAGAAGGGTTCTGTAAGGGATTTAGATTTCTTGAAGGGATCTTTCACCCCAAGGCTCAAAATAGCCCCAAAAGGCCTTATATAGTATGGTCCTTGTGCCTAAAATAGCATTAAAGTATGAGGCCTTAGGGTTAGGGCTCTTCTTAAACTTCTTCCTGAGGCCTTAGGCCTTTCGGGCTTTGGGGCTTGTAGGGTTTATGGTCCAGGGCCTTTAGGGTGTATAGGGCTTATAGGGTTTAGGGTTTATAGGGTTTATAGGGTTTAGGGTTTATAGGGTTTAGGGGTTTAGTGGTTTCAGGGTCTCGGGATTGAGGGTTTAGGGGTTGAGGGTTTAGGGTTTACAATTTAGGGCTGAGGGATTCTATCAGGGCGTGAGACTTCTACACGGGATCTTTAAGGGTTCTGCCTAAACCCTCAAGCCCGAAACGTCTTCGCAGAATCTGAGGGTGCTTTCGGGTTGTTGGGTTTTGGGGGTGTGTTCGGGCGTTTTGAGGTTCAGGGGCTTTGGGCTTGGGTGTTTAGGCTTTCGATTTAGAGAACTACCCAAACAGGGGATTCTGGCCCAAACCATGATAGTAGCTCCTATTGTAGAAACCCTACATGCTACTACACTGTTGTACCACTTAGGACCCTTTGGGGAAGTTTAGGAAACCTAATGGTACCTAGGACCGTTTGGGGAGGCTTTGGAAACCCTAAACCTTAAACCCAATCTTGGTACATAGGACCCTTTGGGGAAGTTGTAGAAACCCCAAACCCGAAACCCCATCGTGGTGTTTAGGACCCTTTGGGGCACCAGATGTTTTTCGTTGCCTAAGGTTTGCTTAGAGGCCCAGGGGACTTAGTAAGTATGCAGGGTTATAACTGGGTTAACTCCATTCAGGGTACTTATAACTCTACTTATATAACCTGCTTTCGAAGTCCCTGGGCCTCCAAGTAGGGTTTAGTTCCCACCCCGAAGAGTTCCCGCAGCTACCTCCCTAACCTGCTTCTAAGGGGTCCTTTTTTAAGGGCTCTCTTACGCTTCCTTCCAAAAAGGGCCGTAAGGGGCTCCGGGCTTCATTTACGAGATGTAGGAAGATCTGGGACCTAATATCCTAAACCCTTTTTGGAACCCCTTTATGAAGAACCCCCAAACCCGAAGCCCTAAAAGACTTTGAACCCTGATAGATAACTGAAGGGAGCCCTTCAACTCAAAGGGAGGCCTCTCTTCCAGAAGCATTGTGGTCGCTTAAAGTTTGTTCTTTAAACCTAAACCCTATTAAACCAGCGTAAACCAGATTACTTAACAAGATCCCACCCTAAACCTTAAACCCTGAACCCCAAAACTCCGTAAATCCTAAACCCCTAAGGCTGTCCGGCCGCACTGCACAGATACACCAAGCTGCGGGTGACGTTGGCGATACAGCATATTATAATGTCGCGAACGTATGCAAAGTTTACACCACAATGATACACAGGTTATGGGCGAGCGGACGTTGCCGTTACAACATTATAGCGTTTCTATCGAGTATGCAGCGTTTACACTAGAAAGAGACGCGGATTAGGGGTGGACCTTGGCGTTACAACAACAGAGTGCTTCTCTAAACAGACCGAGA
>CAJNJA010010967.1:0-13910 GCA_905231915.1 Symbiodinium necroappetens | reverse complement strand
CAATGCAGCAAGCAACAAATTTGGAATGACCCCGGCCCACGTGGCCGCTGCAACGTGCCACCTGGAAGCGCTGCGCACCCTGATCAAGGCCCGGGCCGTTCGCTCTTCGCCCTCTCGCCTTGTGTTCTGGCAGGCCCTGCCCCTGTTCAGGCTGGTGTCAACCTCAATGTCATAGACAATGACGGACAAACAGCGGCCGACCGGGCTGTCGATATCGAAAAGGGGTATTATCCAGAAGACTTGAAGGCAAAAAGGGAAGAGGCTCTGAAGCTGATCCTCCAGGTCAGGGAGCGAACCCTTTAAAAATAGACTAAGCCCCAAAGAAGGACAATGGAGACATTTCAATTCGCGAGGGTTTGGGTTCTTTGCCACTCCCTGCCAGGCCGGAGGCAAACGCAACAAAGCCTGAGGCCGGACTAGAGCCACCGTTGCGGCTGGCTGGATGTGCATAATATAAGTCAAAACGGGTTAGGGTTTTGGGTTTTTTTAAAAAAAAACATAAAATGATATAAGCCAAAACTTGACAGTACAATTCAAGGTACCATAAGATAAGACAAGGCAATATACGGCAACACAAAATAATACACCAATATGTAATACAATAGATTGGGTTGAATAGAAATGCCATATAGCATAATACACGAAAGTATTATTTTGCGTTATCGCTACTTTTGTCATTATATTAGAACTCGTGAAACAGGATGAAATGACGTATTATAACATCTTACAACATACTAGAGCATTCTTGGAGGGTTGGTTCTATACTATAAAAACTTGTGTGGGGCCCTCAAGACCACCGCTGCTACAGCAATGATCCAGACTTCTATAGTTGAAGCTGCGGTTCTGCACTGTTTGCCACAGGCCTAAACCCCAGACCCCTAAAACCCAAACCCTAAACCCATAAACCCGAAAGCCATCGAACGCCCGAAGCCCAGCTGCTGCGATAGAAAAGTCCCACGGGCGAATTTGCCATGGCCTTGGGTGAAAAAACCATGAAGCGCTTGTAGGGTTTAGGGGTTTAGGGGTTTAAGGTTTAGGGGTTTAGGGGTTTAGGGTTTAGGGTTTAGGGGTTTAGGGTTTGGGGTGCAGGGCTTAGGGATTTAGGGGTATGAACAGTCTCTGGCTCCTGACTTTCACTTCCAAGCTTTTGTGCTGAGCATCGTAGGGTTCAGAATTTCGGATTCAAACTCTCCGCTTTTCTACGGCTGATGGGCTTGAAGAGGTTGTTGCTGGGACTTCGTGGTACGCTTGCCCGGATTTGGGCGTGCGGGCTCTCTCGCCATGAAAGCTCCGTTTGATGGTAGCGGCCAAGACCAACAAGAAGAGCTGATTCCATCAGCGGTGTTCGTGGTGCTTTCGGAGTACAAACCCAGAGAACCCAATATCCCTTAATTAAGGAATATACCTTAAATCATAATAGCAAGGCTCCGAAAATTTAAGGCATATTCCTTAATTAGGGGGTATTGGGTTCTCTGGGCCTATGGGAACACTACGACAAACCCAAAGACAAGGCAGATCGACCGCGGGGGTGCAGATGCAAACTCGCAGGAAGGTGGGGGGGGCAAGCCAAAGGCCTCGGGCATAAGCTAGCACACGCACGGCACAGCTCGAACTGGTTTGGGGGAAGCTCACTCGGAGGATCATGGGGCTTAGTAAGCAAGGGTATAAGTACCTTTCTTGGGGCTATAAATAGTTATAATAACTACAGATACCTTCCCTGTAACCCCAGTTACTAAGTCCCCTGATCTTCCACGCAACTTGCGAGGTGCAGCCTTGCCTTGTGGAAAAGGCCCGCAGAACCAGGAGCTGCGATGTGACACAGAACCGACCTTGTCTGAGATCCCTCTGAGGGTGTCGGCTGGACCAGGTTCCCAGACTTCACGCCGTAGGATCAGAGCTCAGAGTAATGTAGGGGCCTTAACAATTAGAACAGGGTTTTGGGGGTTCCTTATTATAATTATAGCATAATAAACCCCAAACCCTATTCTAATTATTAGGGCTCCTATAGTACATAACGTGTAACTGCTTGTTGAATGAACTGATTCGGTTGAAAACCTCTGAAAGCGCCTTCGGTGTGCAACTCGGCCTAGCCTCTATGAGCCCTGGCTTTGCTGCGCCACAGTGCAGGTGCAAGTTCAGACTCTGCGCAAGCGAAGGTGCCAAACTTACGAGCATCTGGCATGGGAACCTGCCGCTACGGAGATTGTCGTCCACTTACAGCCAAGTTGGAGTTTCAGAAGACATGGCGAACTACAGCAGGAAGCTTTTTAAAGCGATGCCTCACCTTGAATCCCTAGCTCCAAGATGTCCCCAAATCGAGTCCGAGGGGCATTGCGCCCGCAGACTGTCCCATCAGCAACACTCGGCCGGGATCCTCGGCGGAAGGGATGCTTGTCGATGGGGGTGGCCTTGACGTGCTGTGAGATACACGCTGGAAGCTGAGCAGCTTGTATACCCAAGATGCGGCTTGCTGGCGGAGGAGGGTGCGGTTGAGCTTGTTGAGATTACGAGGAAGGGTTCTCATCACTTCCTTCTTGCCCAACATTCCGAATCCCTAAACCCCCTAATTCTGTCCACAGCGCTAAACCCTAAACCCTAAACCCTAATCCCCAAACCCCTAATTCTGTCCACAGCGCTAAACCCTAAACCCTAATCCCTAGACCCCCTAATTCTCTCCAGAGCGTCCCCGCCAAAGGCTTGGATGTTCTCTTGCACCCAACCTGGGAGGCGGCAGTCTGCTGGGAAATTGCAGAGTTGAGCCTTTTTTCGGGTCCACAGCCTGGGGCCTAGGGATTTAAAGGGCTTTGGGTTTAGGGTTTAGGGTTTACGGTTTAGGGTTTAGGGGTTTAGGGTTTAGGGATTTAGAGGGCTTTTGGGAGAGAGAGGCATTGGGAGATCCGGTGTCTGGAGTTTGATGGCTGAAGGTCTTCCTATATGAAGGAAGAAGTCTTTCGCACTTGGCCGTCATTGAGGCCCCCCCCCCGGCTTCTGGGTTTAGGGTTTAGGGAGGAATCAGAGTCTGTGACTTTGGCGGCGGCAGCTTTCATGGGCGTGGGTGGAGCACCCTGCTCTGGTTGAAGAACAGCTTCTGCATTGCAGGCTGGTATACTGCAAGTCGTCGCAACAGCGAAAAGAAAGCTGTGTCACCCGGAACCCTAAACCCCATAATTCCAGATCCCTGAACCCCAAACCCCCCCTAAACCCTCAACCCCTAAATCCTAAACCCTAAACCCCTAAACCGCTAAACCCTAAATCCCTAAATCCTAAAAACCCCTAAACCCTACAGCCGACCCCCGAAACCCTAAGCCGGGCAGCGGAGTAGGAGCTGCTGATCTCGGAAACCGAGGTTGGCGCGGGCGCCCTCCCAGGAGAAGAAACCAAAGATCCCGAGACCTCACCCGACTCTGTGGGGGGTTAGGGTTTATTGGGTTTAGGGATTTGGGTTTTGGGTTTAGGGCTCAGGGTTTAGGGTTTTGGGTTTAGGGTTACTTTGGTTCAGGGCTTCGGGGTTGGGGTTCCTGGAATCCGGAGCCCCAAAGCCTATAACCCTTAAACTCCACCAAAACCCCAAAAACCCTAGAATGGTTTCGGGTTTAGGGGATAGGATGAGGGTTCGTTTAAAGGGTTCCTGGTTGCTCTGAGGATTGCTCTCACGGTTGCTGAAAAGGCTTAAGCATCATGGGGCTTTATGGCTGACGCCTCAAGCGGTGGTAGCTTCATGAGCCCCGAAGATCGCCCCGACTCCGACAACTTGAGAACAATGACATTGCTGTTCAGGGTTTAGGGTTTAGGGTTTAAGGGTCAGGCATTCCCTTGGCAGTGCCCGACAAGTTCATGATCGTAGAACTTAGAAAACCTGCTACGAACATGCCGAAAGAAACTGACGGCAATCGCAACAAAGCTGAGCCCCACACCCGGGTCTTAGGGTTCAGGATTTAGGGTTTAGGGTGTAGGGTTTAAGGTTAGGAGCCTAGCACTGCATACCATCACCAACGATAAGATCCCTTGCAGAGCGACGATAGTTGAAAGTCACCAGGATCGCTGGAGCCTCCGGGTCTGTGACGAACCTGAGCACAGTGTCCAGCCCCAAGTTCTCTCAGATGGGTGGTTGGCAAAACTATGGTCCCTTTTGGGGTACCCTAAATATTAGGTGCCGTATTATATTCAGGACCCGAAAAGGGACCCTATTTTGGAGAACTACCCAAATGTTGTTATAAGCTTAACCTCCATCTACTCGAGAGTGGCTGGAGGTTTGGCACCTTGCGATTCTCAGGCCTTCGGTCTCCAAGGAGTAGCAGGAGGTTTTAAGGTTTAGGGTTTGGGGTTTAGGGTGTAGGGTTTGGGGTTTAGGGTTTAGGGGAGGCTCCTGAATCATAAGCCTTTACCCAAGCCCTCAGGCCTCCGCCCTGGGACAGACTGTCATCTGAAGCTTGGCACTTTCTTGCCCCTGAAGCTCTCATAGCACCCCTACGGAACCCTTGAGAGGGCCTGGAAGGGCTTTGGACACTAGGAATTTGACGCCGTGGCACCCATCGCCCCAGAAGCTGGGATAAGAGCCACTCCGTTTCACAAAGCCACCTTTCAGGCAGCTTGAACTTGCTGGGGCGGGTTGAGGTCTGGGGTTAAAGTTGGGCTGTCCGTTGCAGGCTTTCCTTGCAAGGTCCGACGTTTGGGACCATCCGCCAATTCATGCAGGGCTCATGGAAGGTCTCAACACCAACATCTCCTCCATGCGACGCTTGCTGGCCTAAGTGGCTCATAAGCTACAGGAGCAGCTAGCCACCACTGAATCAGACATTTCCCGGCTCTGCGAACAATAAATAATGTAGAGTCCTCAATAATTAGAATAGGGTTTTGGGGGTTCGTTCTGATGATTCTAGTATAATATACCCCAAAACCCTATTCTAATGATTGAGGCCCCTACATTAAACATCTCAGACCAAACCGTGCGCCCCAAACCCCGCGAGGCCTCCATGGATCCAAACCACCACTGGAAGGAGCCCCTCCCTCTTCGCCTGGCTTGCCGCTTAGGGTTTAGGGTTTAGGGGTTTAGGGGTTTAGGGGTTTAGGGTTTAGGGGTTTAGGGGTTGAGGGTTTAGGGTTTAGGGGTTTGGGGCTTAGGCGTTTAGGGTTTAGGGGTTTAGGGTTTAGGGGTTTAGGGTGTAGGGGTTTAGGGGTTTAGGGTTTAGGGCTGCGATGAGTATCAGTTTCCTGAATCCTGCGGTCAGTGTTTTAAGCATAGTTGCGGGCTCTGCTTGCATGGCATGTGAACCTGGCGGGAGCGTCTTTGCTGCAAAAAGCCTTCCCCATAGGTTTACCTCGTGCCTCCAGCCCACTCTCGAATGTAAGAGTGCAAATGTACGACCGAAGGAACGAAGTCGAAACACCTGCGAACTCTCAATCGCCCAACCCGGAGAACACCAAATCCGTTGCCCTGGCTCTCTTTTTCGGATCCTTGAAATCACCACCAACAAACTTTCTAGGGTCGGAAATAGGCCAAGCAACCTCGTGCCCCGGAAGCCTAAATCCTCTTTTGGCTGCAGGCCTTGGGGGCCCAGACATTTGCGTAGAGACAATCCTCGCTCTCCTTGGAGGTTCAGTGCCCGGGCTTCAACCTCGTTGCTGATCGCGAACTTCCGGATTCTAGCAAAACTGATGACTTGGAGTTGCGGCCTACTTTTGATCTGTTGGTCGAGGGCCATGTATCACCAGGGGTCAACAGCCAGTACCCTTGATCCTCAAACTCCCACGCCCCACATCGCTGCCAGAATCAAACCCATGCTTGAAAGCATGTCCGTTCATTCAAGTCCCAAGTGCATCGAAGCCTAAACCCTAAACCCTAAACCCGAAGCCTTGAAGCATCTTGGAACCCCGGAACCTCCCTACTAATTCGAGCTCCTCGCTTGAACCTCAAATTCCCCTTCGGCAAACTCCGAAGCCCCTAAACGGCCTCTGTCATGTGCGGTTTAGGGTTTAGGGGTTTAGGGGTTAGGGGTTTAGGGGTTTAGGGGTTTGGGGTTTAGGGTTTAGGGTCCTGAAGTCCAAACCCCAAACCTCAACCTATGGCATCTCTTGTAGCTCAGGCTCGCCGAACGATTCTGTCGGATCGGCGTCCCGGTGCGCGCCGCCGTGGATGCAGGCATCCCGAAATCCTTGGGTCTAGTGCGGCCTTCTTAAATCCAAGAGGGACCCATAGGAGGCTCTGAAGCCGGAGCATCGACACCCTGATTCTCTTTAATACCCAGAGACTCCAAAACCCCTATTTTGCTTAATTAAGGGGTTTTGGAGTCTCTGGATACTACGTTCCTGCCTGGCACAGTGCGGCAAGTCTTCTAGCGGGAAAGGCTCGCGCTCGGTAGTTTTTCCAGGCATCTACGTGGCAGGCTGCAGGGCAGGCACATCGGCCAATCAACGCCTGCCTCTCTCTGCGTCTCCAGGCCACGCTCCAGCAGAACACTCAAGCCGTATCCCACTAGAAAGTGCAATGAACAAGGCCGTGTGGCGGGTTGCATCCAGCGTTTCCTTGCAAGTTGACCGAAGGGATTCAACCCTAGACCCTTCATACACCCTGCAACCAGCCCCGAAGCTTTCAGAGCCTTAAAGCCTAAAGGCCCAAAGCCTAAGCCCTTAAGCCCTACTTAGAATAGGGTTCCTTTAAAAGGTTCCTTAAAAAGGGATACTATAAAGGGTTCAGGATGGTTCAGGGTTCCGGAGAGCCTTCCATCCCGACGTGAAAGTCCGAGCCACGACTTCCGACTTCCTGCTTGGGTTCTCAGCATTCTAAGGAGATCTGGAGTGCAGCACACCGAGAGGAACCCTTAAAGGGCTCTGGTAGAACCCTTAAAGGACCCTTGTAGAACCCTCATGACCGGAGAATCAGCGTGGAGAGAGACTGGTCCGGGGATGTTCAGAGTGATACGAACATCCCAGGAAAATACCGGGCCCTTATAGAACCCTCATGACGTGAGAGTTGAGGATGCAGGGTTGACCGGGAGGCGTTGAGACTGAAGGCCGGAAACCAAAAGAAACCCTGCACAACTTAAACTTTACTTTGGGTTTAGGGTTGAGGGGTTTAGGGTTTAGGGCTTAATGTTACTGGAGTACTACATTCCAAGATGAAACTTAAAACTATGCTCTACTACACTATGCCATACCTTGCTTCTGATGATCCGCTACAAGAACGCTGGCCCTGTCCAGTTCGAGGGGCGTTGCTAGGCCATGGCCGCTTCGGCTGCGGAGCACCGAACCGCTCTGGTGGCTCCTTGAAAGAAGAAGGGATGGGTTTGGGGTTTAGGGTTTAGGGGTTTAGGGTTTAGGGGTTTAAGGTTTAGGGTTTAAGGGTTTAGGGGTTTAGGGTGAACACGTATATTATACTCAATGTAACCGTATGTAGTCTAGAGTACTAAAGAGTATACACAAGGGGGAGAATGCAACCTCCTACGGGCAAGTAAGCATCAGATGCTCAACAATCTACCGTGCAGGCCCGGGAGGGTTCCCATGATCCCCTGGAGCAGTCAAGCTACTGCGTAAGGCAGGCCTTTGAACGCCACGAAATCGCCATAGTCCTCGGATGAGGGGCTTCGGAGCAGCTGACAGCTCGCAGTCTTCGGGACAGCAAGTGCTCCACTGCGTCTGAACACCGGGGCAAGTCAAGGCCTGGCAAAAGGTTCAAAAAAAGCCGGGTAACTTGTTGCCTTTAGTCCGACAGTAGTTTAGGGTTTAGGGTTCAGGGTTTAAACCCTAAACCCTAAACCGTCTCAGTAGAACTGCAGCACATGGCCCCAATGAACAAGAACCGTTCCTCTGCCGGGTGGCCCTGCCCCGAACTGGGCCCAAAGGCGTCCGTACCTCCTCCGACCGGGCACGTCTCAGCAGATTCTGTTGCATTATAGTATGTTATAATATCTTATAGTATATTATAGCATATTTTATAGTATATTATAGCATATTATAGTATATTATAGTATATTATATTATATTGCAGTATATTATAGTATATTATATTATATTACATCATATTATATTGTATAGGCCCATCAGGAAGCAATGCAATGAGCTTTTGTTTACCAGGTCTTTAGTGAAGGGTTGGGTGCTTCAAGTTTTGGGAACTTGGGTGTCAGGACTATGGGAGCTTCAGGCTTTGGGTTTAAATCGCAGCTTGATTCTAGGGTGTCAGAAATAGAAGTAGGATTAGGTTTAGGGGTGCATTTCAACCCGTAGCCCTAAGCCCTATAAACCCGACAACCCTTAACCTTATAAGACCTAAACCCCTCTAAACCCCAAACCCTATCAGCCCTAAGCCCTAAAGCCTACAAGCCTTAAGCGCTAAACCCTATTTAACATAGTTTATAGGGAGACTGAGGGCTGTCGACAGAAGAAAGAGGCATCGTGGAGCTCGGCTATTCCCCAGAGAGCCCAGTACCCCCTAATTAAGGAATAGACCTTAAATCATAATAGTAAGGCCCCTATAGTTGAAGGCATCTTCCTTAATTAGGGGGTATTGGGCTCTCTGGGTCATGCTGAACTCAGATCCTACAGCTCATGCTCCCTAAGCCTAAGCCTTAAACCTGAAACCCCCGAAGCCTGAAACGGGCCCGCAACATCCCCCCTAAGCCCTAAAACTTAAACCCTAAACCCTAAACCCCTAAACCCCTAAGCCCCTAAACCCTAAAGCCCTAAACCCTAAATACCCCCAAACCCTAAACCCTTAAACCCCTAAACCCCTACCTCGCTAAAAACCCTAAACCCCTAAAGCCCTAAACCCTAAATACCCCTAACCCCCTAAACCCTTAAGCCCCTAAACCCTTAAACCCCTAAAGCCCTAAACCTTAAACCCCTAACCACTAAACCTTAAAGCCGAGTCCTGTCCCACGGAGCTCCCGAGCACCGTCAACACCGCAAGAGCCGACAGTGCCATGGCCGAAGGCGGTTTGTGGTGGGATCTTTCAGGGCTCCTTTAAGGGTGTATAGAGTTTAGGGGTTTATAGGGTTTAGGGTGTAGGGGTTAGGGGTTTAAGGGGTTAAGGGGTTAAGGGGTTTAAGGGGTTAAGGGGGTTTAGGGGTTTAGGGTTTAGGGGTTTAGAAGGTTCGAGACGAGTTTCGTAGGGGGCTTTCTGGTGCAGTGGAAGACAAGCATTGGGATCTTGAGCTCAGGGTAGGAAAAAAATTGTGATCAAGCGATAGGGGTTTAGGGGTTTAGGGTTTAGGATTTCGGGTTTGGGGATTTGAAGGCTGCAGGCGTGCAAAACCTGGAAGTGGATCTTTCTGGTCAATGTTTCGGTGAAGGTGCCTGGGGTGGTAAGACGTGGGATCAGCTGGCGCATGGGGTGGAGGCTTGGAGTTCTCAAATCTGAGAGGGATTTCTTGAAGGGCTTGCTGCGCCTGGGTCCAGCGTGCTGGGTTTAGTATCGGGGGCATCCGACTTGCCAAGCGAAGTGCGAGGTTTAGGAGAATTCGGGCTTTAGCATCGTTCAATTGCAGCTGCTGTTCTGCAACTCGTTCGTTCTGGTGAAACGAAGCTTGGCCAGAACACCCGGATCACCCTGATGCCGAAGCGCGAATCCCAACCCCCGCGTCCCAGACCCCCGGAACCCCAACACATCGCACAACGTCGATCCCATGAAGAACCGGAGTACCAAAGTCTGATACACAAGGGCCCATGGGACTTGGCCGGAAAGCCGAGGCCTATAGACCGCCAGCCCTACACCATTGAAGCCCCACACATCCTCCAGAGCCCTAAGTCATGGGTTTAGGGTGTAGGGTTTAGTCCAAACCAGTGGTGTCCAGATAATGTAAGAGCACTTAACTCCGACCATTCACCTCCTTGAGCTCTTCCTGCAGAAATCCTATGACACCAGCGCCTTTTGTCGGCCCTTGTCGCTGCAAAGTTAAGACCTAAATAGCCAGTGGCTTTTGACTCCCTAAAGCTGGCAAAGTTCTTTCATAAACTGCCGGTGTGCCGGAAGACGGGGCAGCGACCTCGAGAAATCGCCGCCGACGGTACACCAAGCAGGAGGTCGAGACTGCCATGTTTTCGGTCCCAGCTGCTCAGCATTGCATTAGGGTTTAGGGTTTAGGTTTTAGGGTTTAGGGGATTAGAATCCTTCTACGGTTTAGGTTTTCGGGTTCAGGGGATTGGAATCCTTCTACGGTTTAGGGTTTAGGGTTTAGGGGATTAGAATCCTTCTACAGCTATGCCCTTCTCTCCGGCGTATGCCTCACGTTGCATCTGAGCACAGCGAAGATGATGAAAACATGGCGCAGGAAACTCGGGCTCTGGACTGTTCGCCCGTGGGAACTCAGCGGTGTACTACACTGCGGGCTGGACAGCCGCTCCGGCAGCTGGGAGGATTTCAGCACTACTCCTCATGCGGCGTAGCAGCCGACATGAAGAGCTTTATCGCCGGCACGGGGCAGGGTGTGGAGGTTTACGAAGACTGCAATGCCTGTGCACATGAAGGCTTCTAGAACCCCAATCACTAGCGAACAGAGCCTTGCGCGGACCAAACTGGAAGGTGCAGGTCACTGGAGACAACAGCTCCCAAGCTTCCAAATATAGAGCTTAGCCCTGGGACTTCATATCTTAACACTAATATTGGCTCCAAACTCGCTAGAGCTCAATAGCGGTGTACGAGCGTTGCACAACCTTCTAGATCCGCCTTGGGGCTCCAAGATGCTACGTGTACACGGCTTAAGACTCAGGGCTTGTTGGGGTGACGATGTATGGTTGGGGTTTGCGGTATGGGGTTTCGAGGCAGAATTTGCCTTTCTTCTGCCCAAAGTTGTTGCGGCTGTCGGCCCGTAGGCACGAATTCAATGCATATTTGCATATGGGTAGTTCTCTAAAGTAGGGTCCCTTTTGGGGTCCTTTTATAAGGGTGTCGTACTATATTGGGGGCCCAAAAAGGGACCCTAATTTAGAGAACTACCCATATTTGCTTTGAGATCCGAGGCACGGGGTTTCAGAGGCCTCCTTAGAGCAAAACAATTGACAAACTTATGGCCCCATTCGCACTTCGAGCAGCCAAGAGGCAGTCGAACAGCCAATCAAGTTTGAGCAGATCGCTGTCCTCAGACGTGTGTAGCATTAAGGGGTTAAGGGCTCGAGGCTTCAGGTAAGCAGCTCTCGCCATCAGGTTGCAGCATGTAGACTTCTATTAAGAGCTTCCGTAGACTATGGTGCTCTTTGGTGCTATTCGGTTGTAGGGTTTATGGCTTATCAAGGTTTTTCACAGGAATTCAATGAGGGCTTCGCAGGGTGTTGAAGGATGTCATAGGGCCTAAGATGCCGGGGTTTAGACATTAAGGTGGGCAGGAGGACTGCATCGAGTTTAGGATCGGGATATGTGCAAGCGATCCAGGAGTGAAGAACTAATGACAGCCTGTACCGCCAAAGACCTACTTCTTCAAAGTTCTTTCATGCAAACCCTTCATGATAAAACCTCCCTTGATATCGGGACTTTTATCAATCCTGATTAATGGAGGGGGGATACCTAGTAGGCCCCCTGAAGGGCCTAGCCCCTCTTCAGGGCAAAGATATCAGATGATTGCTTCGATATGTCAGGATGATGCGTGGATGCCTCCGCCACAGCACACACACACACACCATGTACAACAGTGTTATCCATAACCCCCGACACCTTATGCATGAGTGCTACAAGGCCCCGAACCTGCTTGTCGAATGCCTGAGGTCCGGCAGTGCAGCCTTATGAACAGTGATCCTTGCATGACTGGCCAGAGCCCACCATTCGTCCGAAGCCCTGATCCTGACATTTGGAGGCCTGCCCGGAAACTGGCCCTCTGCCCCAAACCTGAAACCCAAAACCAAACTAAACCCTAAACCCTAAACCCCCCTAAACCCTAAACCCTGAACTGGAACATAAACCCCAAACCCTAAACCCCCCTAAACCCTAACTCGCAAGCGTAACCAGGGCGCCTCCTCCTGGGTCTTGGTGTTGGCTTTGACGTCCTTGGCATCGCCCCTCCCGCCGCGGGCTTTCAGCGAGCCGAGGAGTCGGGGAGCATCCTCCGACCCTGCCGCGTCCTCTGTGTAGGCGAGGCTTTGGGTTTGGACATGCAGAGGGCTGTCGTTTCGGGTTGTTCGGATATACAGTTGGTGCGTAAAGGTCGGCGTTTACAGGTTTCGGTTTAAGGTTTGCGGATTTAGTGATGTAGGGGACTCGCGACCAGGCTATGCAGGGCACATTCGCACCTCCGCAGCCGGGGTCTCTGTGGGCTTTGGCGCTGCGGCAGCTGGCTCCTCGGTCTTCGGAGCCTCCTCAGCCTTTGGCACCTGGCATTCTACAGCGCAAGCCTGCTAAGATCCCTACCAACAACCAACAATCAACCCCGGTCACGGACAAGTGGCAAGTTGTATCAACAATCTTGCGCCACTTACTCCACTAAGTCACCCTAAACCCTAAACCCTAAACCCGAAACCCTAAACCCAGTCATGAGGTAAGTCATCTGCCTCTTGGGCTTTGTGCACCACAAGGAACTCATCCTCAGCAAGACCGAGGTCCTGCCAGGCTCTCCACAAGAGGCTTCCGCAACCAAACGGCTAGGGTTTAGGGTTTAGGGTTAGGGCTTTGAGACCTCTATGCTGAGTGCTGTTCCGAGCATCCATCTGGGTTTGGCACAGCAAAAACGTACTAGGCAATGCCCGGCACCATACTTAGACAAACCCCAACCCTTGCATCTCCAGTCCGAGACATGCTGCTCGCAGCATCACACACACACACACACCTGTTTCGGGTGCATAAGCACAGAAACATGAAATATAAGGTAGTACAGTACCCTCACAGCAAGCTCGACTGCCGTGTCTACATGCGCACGCCTTCACACAACGCAAGTCTTCGAGCGTGTCGCCCTTGAAGATGAGCTTCAACTGCTGCTCCGAGGACCTCGTGGTATGCGAAATCGTGACCGTAGTCGCTTTGTCGTTCGAGCACGTCTACCCTAAACCCTGAACCTGAGAAGAAGAGGCCTACTTCGGGCTGCGGATGCAGAGCATCTTCTTACGACATGGTTCGAGGCCGGAGAACTTTCGATTCTTAAGGCCTGAGGTGATGTCGCCTCCCCTAAACCCTAAACCCTAAAACCCTAAACCCTAAACCCTAAAACCCTATAAACCCTAAACCCTAAACCCTAAAACCCTAAACCCTAAACCCTAAAACCCTAAACCCTAAAGGTTACACCCTAAACCCTGAAGCCTAACCTATAGACATCTTGGAGCCCGGCTCTCCAAGCTCCTCTCGGATGAGCTCTTTCAGGTCTTGCACGGTTGCCTCACTCTCGGTTTAGGGTTTAGGATTTAGGGTCTGGGGTTTAGGGTTTAGGGTCTTAGCCAAACTTTGTTCCATGTTTTTCTTTTTGAGGGTCTTTCTCCACAGCAAGTATCCGCGGAGAGCCNNTTTAGGGTTTAGGGTGTAGGGTCTTAACCAAACTTGGATGAGTTCCTCAGGGGAGGTCGTCGGTTTCGAGCATGAAGCCACAAAATCATGAGCTGACACGATGTACTTTACGGCAGGGATGGGCTACGATGAGAGCTTATCATGTGCCTCTGTCTGCGGGCTTCTGGTTTCGCGCTGCACATGTGCAGCATGATATTTGGCAGTAGAAAGCTTGATCACGGTTTCGGGTTGTTCTACAACAAAATGTGTGTTGAATCGGTTAAATCTCAGGTGCGACAGCAGAACCCTGAAAGGGGTGGCCACGACTCTGCACATGTTTGAACCGAAACTTAGTAGTCCAACCTGTGCAACCAGGGAAAGCACCGGCGCTGCCTCGTTCAGGATTTCCATCTCAAAGCTTGATGCCCAAGACTTTATGTGAACCTGCCATGGAAGGGAGCCATCGAGGCTTCAACTGCGCCAGGAAAATGTAGCACCCACACCCCCCCCCCCCCCCCC
>CAJNJA010010966.1:0-13910 GCA_905231915.1 Symbiodinium necroappetens | reverse complement strand
ATTATATTATATTATATTAGAGTATAGTATAGTATAGGGTAGTATATTGTATTTTATATTCTATTATAATCGCTTGCAGAAACTTGCAAGCACACATTTCCGAAGTTGTGAAGCCCCTTCAGCCTAAAAGTGGGAGTCATTGGTACACATTGATCCGACAGTTCAAGAAGTACGTGCAAAAAATGGGTCGGAAATGGGCTCGGAGTGATGGCTCCCAAATTGGGTTCCGCAGGCGGAAAGTGGCCTAAGCGCATCTTCCGACCTACTTTCGGATCTAATTTTGGACACTTCTTTTTTCTGACCCATGCTTTCGTGGCGGGCCCAGTTGCGCCAGTTTTGCATTTAATTTTTTGCATGTAAAATAGCACTCCTAGAAAGAACTCAGACTGCTAAGTAAACGGGCTTCAAAGCCCAGTGCCAAGGAGCAGAACTCCACATCGATACACACAAAGCAAGGAACACTCTGCACTTATCTTCTGAAGTGGGCGAGGCAGGGTGCGCAAAGGTCACAGTAATGCACTTCCCAATTTGCAAGCCTGGCTTTGCGACTCCCCTTCCGTGGAGATGTCTCCTTGATGTGAACATCTTCCAGAATTAACCAGGGACGACCAGGGACGGGCGGCGGGCCGTGCTCTCCATTTCACCCCCCCCCCCCCCCACAAATCGAATTACGACGGGCTGAAGGGCCGAAGGCCGACCCAGGAAACATGCCAAGCTCAGGCCTGACATGAGCCCGCAAATTTCCCGTGTCCCTGCAAGGAACGGCCAGTCCAAGCAGGGCTCAAATCAAGGCTCCAGCTCCAAGTGGAGCAGCTGGGAGGAGAAGGACAAGTGGAAGAGCAACTGGAAGGAGCCACTGCTCCCCTAAACTCTAAACCCTAAACCCTAAAGCCTAAGCCCTAAACCCTGAACCCTAAACCTTTTGTGTTTTGGGTCATCTTCCGGCTGCCCCACGTGGAAGAGTTACCACAACAGCAGAGCTTTTTTTGGGTCCTCGGAAGACTGGGGCCATAGATCCGACATCATGTCCCAAGGTTTCAAGAGACTCAGCCTAGAGGGCTCACTGAGGTCAAAAGCAAGCCCTGCATCAGCATGAGCGGCACGTGTAGAAGGCCGTGCCCGTGTATCCGGCTCGACTGTAGGCGAAAGGCGTGCCGCAGTGTAGCCATATGGTGGTTGCACTCTGAGACGGTTTTTGAAGGCTTGGGGCTTTTCGGGCGTAGGGTTTTGGTTTTGGGACTATTCCAAGCTTCCGTGCCCAAAATGCCTGGCAAGGTGTCTTGGTCTCCAGCTTGAGGGGTCTAGAGTCCAGTAGATATTTTGCTCTGACCGCTGCTTCAGGACAGTTCTTCCTCGTGGAAGAAGGATGACTGGAAGAAGGATGAGTGGAAGAAGGAAGACTGGAAAAAGGATGACTGGAAGAAGGACGAGTGGAAAAAAGATGGCTGGAAGAAAGATGCCTGGGAATCCAAAAGCAGCTCGTGGTCCAAGGCTGGGCTGCTTGTGTAGCCTCCGAAGTTCGAGGGTTGTTGATGGCATGGCTCGGATATTTCACTGCAGCTTCTTGGAGCAGCGTCGCGTGGAACTCCAGCTTCGACGTTAGGAGCCCAAGAGCCCTGAACTTGTTTTGGCCTGGAGCTGCAGCCCCCCCAAAATGCCTTGATGTTGGGATTCGGGCATGCTGCGAGAACCACAGGCGCCCGGCTTCGGATGCTCGATGCGTTGGCCTCCGACCTCACTTGCCCTACAAACCCTAAACCCTTCCTGCAGGACGACCACTGGAAGTCCCGAGACAACAGCTCCAGCGGCAAAAGCGCAGGGAAAGGCCGCCGGACATGCAGCCAGTTTGTCGTAAAGGGGATCTGCACGGGGCAGTCCCGTGCTCGCAGCCCTAAATCCGAAACGCAACGTACCCCAAATCTCAGGATCAAAGTCCCACGTCTGACTGTTCAGCTGGAGCGGTGCATGCAGGCACAGCGGGCAAGGGCAAGTCAAAGTCTGGTTCTGCTCGTCCAGCACTGCCGGCGCCGACGAAGCTTGCCAACCCCTCCACGACTCTCGAGCCACAAAAAGAAGGGGGCTCGGGTCCAGCATGCATTCAGAGCTTGGAGGGAGGACCGCGCGTACTCCACATCATGTGTTTTGGCTTTATGTGTCCGGGTGATAATGGCAGCATGTGAAGCAGTGAAGCATCATCCTTCATCAATTCTAGGACGGAAAATCTTGTCCCATTTTCGCGGGCCCGTGCGTTGCTAGCAGATCCAGAAGATACAAGGTTTCCTTCAGCACCTGTGCAAGCCCGTCTGCTAAGGAGGAAGAGCAGCATCAGCGAGGAGGAGCGCAGCCAGCGCTTCTCCTCTGGAGCCAAAGGGAAAAGCAAGGCCCCGGGGGGCAGCTGCCGAAAGCCTAGGCCCTTGCGAGAGCTCCCTTGGAAGCCCGGTGAAGGCGTTACAAAGCCCAGCAACCCCCAAAAAAACTGCGGACGTTTACGCGCAGGGCAAAGGCTCTTCCAAGTCCGCATCGACGAGCTTCGGGGAGCCAGCTGGCCAGGCCAGCCTTTCCTTCAAGGTGCTGTAGAAAGAAGTCTCAGGATTTCCAAGACTTTCTAGCTTCCGGTCGGCTGCTTCCAGTAGATCTGCAGCCGGTGCTTCGGGGAGGTTCGGAAACGCGAGTACGAGTCCGACCCTGGGGGCCCGGCGAAGCGAGCGAGGACGTGGGGGGTGGGTTTGAAGGGTGTTGGGGCTGAGGTCCCCGGAGTTTCGGACTCTACCTGGCTTGGACACCTCTCGGACTTCCGAGTTGCGTTATCGGATTCAGGTGGAATGCCTCTCAATGGACTCCAGGTTAAAGCAAACAAGCCTGCTGGTAGATGTGCAATGTATGCTGTGCCAGCTGTGATTGTCTAAAGCCGGCCGCCGCAAGCTTGCAATATCGATGGGGTAGCCTCGTGCATTTCAAAACCGGACAGCCGAACGTGCATGCAAAGAAGCAGCGTAGCCCGTGCGGTTGTTGGGCTCTACTCTTACTTCGGCCTGTGCTTTCGCCTACTTGCGCATGGACGCCCTGCAAGCTTACCCAAGCTCTTGACAGGACTGGCCCTGCGCCCTCCACTGGCAGCCCAGTTGCAGTCAGCAGTCGGCCCGGGGGCAGGGGCGAGAGTGTTCCACGAGAGTCCTTCCGGGTCCAGATACGCCTGTCCTCTCTTTGTGTTTGGTGGGGGGCAGGGGGTGGTCAGGCCTGCCCTGAATGCAGAAGCGCAGTGTGAGATGCTAGACAACTCCAAGCCCCCCTCGGGCCCCCTTCCTTGTTGTCAGCTTGCCATGGAAATCACTTCACCTTTTATCAAAGCCCTGGCCCATCAGGCAAGGGTGGCAAGGGCGGAAAAGGCAGCAAGGGCGGCAAGGAAGGCAAAGGCAGCATGGATGGGCCATCTTCAGTTGGTCCCGTTCTAGTTGGATGAGGAGTCGGTTACTCGCACTTGCATGCTTCAGGATGACCAATGCAGGAAGGGTTTTGCGCCCTACCCCAAAGGCTCGTTGATATGAAGTCGAGTGCGCCCCAAGAAGCTTGCCGCCAGGTAAAGGTGCCAAGGGTGGCAAGGGCAAGAGCACCAAGTCGGACAAGCTGCCGGAGGGTGAGGGGCCCCAGACACCCAACCCCAAACTCGGAAAGTCATTCCATGGAAGCTTTGGCCCCAAGCCCGGTTGCAAGCTCGTAGAGTGCCGAGCATTTGTGTGGACTGGGAGGGTTTGGTGTTGGGTAGTCCCAGGACTTAGGGTAAAAGGGTTCCCTGGCTTTCACGTTCTCAGCGACGATCTCACCCGGCGCTTCTCAGCGCAGGCGCTCTCCCCTCCCCTCCCCTCCCCTCCCGTCGCATCGGTTTCGGAGTTTTTGCCCAGGTTGGGAGGAGCACTGGAGCGACCAGTATTCCCAGCCCTTCTTCTGGAATGCGCCCCTCGGATGGGACAAAATTCAGCAGCCCAGTTCAGGAGCTCAACTAGGAGGCCCTGTTTATGGGAGGCCTCCCAAAGCTTCGGAAAAACTTAGCCCTTCGGATCGCAGACTTCCCTAAACCCTAAACCCAAACCCGAAACCCTAAACTCTAAACCCTAAACCCCTGAGCCCCTAAATTGCCTGTGACCTCAGCTCTGTCCGAAGCCCAGGACGACTGGGGAGTCGGTCTGGGAGAAGCCCAAAGCCTGAGAGCTCGGGGAGGGGCCGTGTGCCCTGCGGACTGCAGAGCCGAAGCTGTGGCAGGGCTATTGCAAGCCACCACGAAAAGCTCTCCTCAGCCTCAGCCCTGGGGCCCCCCCCCCAATAAGCATATACTACACACACCTCTCAGCCTTGCAATCCAGAAAGCCACTGCAACAAATCCGACGAGAAGAAGCTTAGCTGGTTCCGCCTCCGAACGCCTGGCCTCCATGTCCTCGTAGCCTTACCATGGAGGCCTCAAGTGTTTACAGCGCAGCACTGGGGTCAGTGGACTCGGGTTTGGACCTCTCCGGGTGTTCATCCGATTTAACGGCCGGCACCCACGGTTCCGAGCTGGAGACTCCAGAGCTGAAAGTGCGGCGGACAAAAGCTGCAGAAGGTGCAAGTCCATTCCGTCTCTGTCTCTATCCCTATTCTACTTATCCATCTATGCCTCCATCTATCGACCTGTTATCGATGTCTCTCGAACATTCCTGCTATTCCTTGGTGAAGCTTTGAGATAGGAGACTTCTGACTTAGATCCTCGAGGCTATGAACTCGTCGGTCTTGGACTACCTCGGCTGACGATGCTGGGATTCCGCGGGGGAACCCCGTAGTTGAGAATGAGCGAATCTGAGTTTTGATTTTGGGCCCCGCATCCTGCTGCTTGTCTTTGCTGCCTGGCTTTGCAGTCGTATCAATGCCTCTGATGGAATTAAAGTGTGGCGACGATGCTACCCTAGATAGCACCCCTAAACACTCATCAGAATTCCCTTGTTAAGCCCTGTGCGCTCCATAAAGGCCCGACAAGCCACCGACAAACCCGTACAGCACCCTTGTAAAACCTCGCGAAAATGCCAGGAGCAGGCGAAGAAGAAGCGTCTGTCCGGCCTCGATGCGCATAAGGCGCCCGGTGACTAGCAAAAAAGCACCGGGAGCTGATAAGGGAAGCTGTAGGTTTAGCTGTAAGGTTCAGGCCTCAGCACTTCGTGTTAAACTGTTTCAAGTCAATTCAGTTAATAGTGGTAATAATAATGATAGTAGTAATAACAATAATAATAGTAATAGGAATAGGAATAAAAATACAAATAAAAATAAAAAATAATAATAATAGTTTCAGGCCTTTAGCTGTCGTCCTGACCTGCCAAGTAGAAGAAGGAGATCCGGTGCCCAGCTCCTCAAATGTCAGACTAAGGCCTAAGCCCTAAACTGACACCCGGCCTTCCAACCAATTGAATCATGTGGACGGAAACGAGGTGTCAAGAAAAGGCATGCCTCAACACCTCATAAGGAGGAGCCGCAAGAATCACCGGGATCTCTGCTCCAAAGCTCAAGCCTCGGAGGCGAACATCCTGGCAGCAAAGGCCATCGCCGATTCTGCCCGAAGCCTGGTGGCTACACGGATCTGCGTAGTTCTAAGAGACGATTGCCTGGATCCGAGGAAGTATTCAGGCTTCGGGTCAAGAGTTATGTGTTGCAGGCTAGGCCTAGGCTTGGCGCTTTTGGTTCAAAGGCGTCGGAAGGCTGTCTTCAGAGTCAGCATCTGCGAGGCAAAAGCAGCCCACTGCCCCACTGCCTCGCTGCTCCCGAAGTGCTTCTATCTTTGTCGTTGATGCACCTTGCGGATATCCAGCTCCAAGCCCCAGGACCAAGACACATTAAGAGTGTATAGAGCCCTTTCCAGGAACATAATATAAGGAGCCCTATGAGAACCCCAGGAACCTACATGGAGCCCTATGACCAACCCCATGGCACTTTTTTAACTCCATAAAACCCCCCGAGAGTTCTCCAGGTCCGGAGCTCCATGGGCCCAAGGGGCATGGACAAGATGGTCGTCGGTCCAGATGGGGCCCGGGTGCCCGAAGCATTCTGATAATTGTGATAGATCAATCGAAGCGTCTTTGAGAGTTGTGTGTGGGCTTAAGTCCTAGAGCGCAGACCCTAACGGAGGTTTTGCGCAGCTGCAGCTGCATGAGACCCCCAAGCCCATCTGCTCCAACGTACGTCAATCACGGTGTGGCCAGAAGGGCACTTCTAGCATTCGCCACGAAATTCTGCCTGTCGTAGCTTCCTGCTGAAAACTCCAGACGAATAGAGCAACCAGGGCAGCCATAGTTGGATTCAATACCTGGGTTCGGAGAAGTCTACCGAACATCCCTGTAGGGCAAAACAAAAGGCTGCAGTCGGGTATGAAGCATACAGCACCTCGCACCAGCCACAAGCTTCCTGCACCAGTTGTTCCTGTGAAAGAGGACTGGTAACATGCCCTGCTCCAGGGATCGTCGTGGGACTGAGCAACCTGGTTTATACAGAATGCAACTCTACTTGTAATTTGCTTGTAAATAGTAGAATTACAAATACGTCTCCCAAGCTTCCATGAGCCGATGGTGATCCGTTGGAAGTCCAGGATGTCACTGTCACAAACGACGGTGCCACCATTCTTGAAAAGATGGACGTGAACCATCAGGCGGAACACCCGCCACCCGAAGTAGATCCCTAAACCCTAAACCCTCAACCCTAAACCCTTGCCTTCACGGCGACTGCTGTGCTGCTGTAGTTCTGGGACGAGTCGTGAGCTACTTGAGGCCTTGAGCCGAAGCCCTCGGTTTTGGGACCCTGGCCCCTGAACCCTATTATGTTTTGATATATTATATTATACTATCTTCTCTTGTATTATCTTATATTCTATTTTGATATATTGCACTATTTTATCCTATCTTGTATTGTCTTATATTATGCTGTAGTATTTCATATTTATCTTAACCCAGAAGCCCGAAGCATCCAAAGAGGGTTACCCGTAACTTCTTGAGAGCCCCGCGGGCAGATAGCGAAGCTTCTCGTCGAGCTCTCGGCGTCCCAGGCCGACAGTCCCAAACTCTCCTTCTCACTGCTTGTTTTTTTCTTTGGGGGGGGGGGGGGGNNCCGGGGTGGGGCCTTAAGACAGGGATTCGAGGGATCAAGCCGATCAAGGCTTCACGGGAGGTTAGCAGAGGTTGATTGAGGACTTGATTGGTATGTAGTTCGGCTTGATGTCGATGACATTGGCTTCGGGCCTCGTAGAGGGTGCCGGAACAAGGGCCGCCCACGCGCAGAGATTTAACCGATGTTGAGATCCTGGCATCCTTTAGTGACGAAGTCGAGTGGTTCGAGTCTTGCCTAGCTGGTTGAAGTTCTCCGAGTGAAACAATTGCAAGGGAGTCTGAATCGAAGTCTTGAGCCCAAAAGCCTGCATCCCCAGCCGTGCAGCCTCAAAGCATCGGAGCTTATTCACCGACGCTTAGTTCGCACAGCCAGAGATGTCGGACTCCTCCGCAACCCTGTTGCCGAGAAAGCCAGCAGGGCCGCGACCGGGGCCACCAGCACCTCGACGGTTTGGTTCGACGGCGAAGCCGTCAGTTGCAAGCCATGGGAGCTCTTCACCAGCAGTAGTGCCAGAGAAGAAGCCGCGCCAGGTCACTTTCTCAAAGTCTGAGTGCGAGATCCAGGAATACGTGCCAGAATCCTTTCAAGAGCCGCATGAGGAGTCTGAGGAGTCGGGCGGTTTGGCTGCTCTCGTGCAGCGCCGCAGGCGACTTCTGGAAGAAGCAAGCAAACATCACCAGGAAGATGCGGCAGTGGATTACCTCGGCAAAGATGCTGGGATCTGCAAGCACCTAAACCGTAAACCCTAAACCCTACTGTTGTTTTCTCTTATCCACGATCCAAGCCTCCTCTCCTGCAGACCTTTGCTTTAATGTCCGTAAGGACAGGCACAGCACCCTTCAACTCGATGGCCTGCTTTAGATCGACTATGTGGGCAGCGCCACGGAGGCCCTGCTTGACTCAAATCTCTCTTGCACTTTGCCTTTAGGCCTTTTTTGGCTTTAGCTTGCAGGGTGAAGGTCGATCATGGAACTTCAGCTTTGGCTTTGCGGCATTTTGGGGGCCCCATGGCAGAGTCCTGTCGCAACCTTGCACCCCATGTTCAGCGCAGGAGTCGGGGTGCTTTCCCTGATGCTGAGCCAACGGGGCATGCTGAAGACTCTTGTGTCTATCAGCCTTGTGTTTCCGTCCACTTCGGACCGGTTCAAGTGCTTAGTTAGGCTGTTACTTGTGATGACTTGTGGCGCAGGCGCCATGACCCCTCATCGGTGTACTTATCACATCCTCCAGTCGCAGCAGCGTTCGCGCATCTTGTGTTGCACTGTAGGTGCATACCCATGCGTTCTTTGATCCGATGTGCTTACAGAGGCATGGCTGCAGCTTCCAAGTCTGTTCAAATATTATTCTATTCTCGTTTCACCCTTTAGCAGCTTGATGTCTGGCTTCACAGGTTCCGTGCCATGTGCGAACTTGTGCCGAGCCAGATCGAGCAGGAAGCTGCGAATCATCTAAACAGCGAGCATTCAATGTTAAGCCCGAGAGTTTGTGCTCCCGGGCATCTTTGTTTGGGTAGTTGATTCTGTGTGTACTTCGTCGGGCAGCAACCAGGAGAGTGGAGGTTGTTTCCTCCTCGACCGGTTCGCATGCTCCTCCCTTCCCTTTCAATTGCTGGCACTACTTTGCCTCAAACTCGTGGCATCTTGGGGTTCCGAAGGTTCCCAAATCGGTTGTAGGGGCCAACCACTTGGACGCAGAGCCAAGCCGGTGTGCCCCAAGCCAGATTGAGCAGGAAGCTGCGAATCATCTAAACAGCGAGCATTCAATGTTAAGCCCGAGAGTTTGTGCTGCGCGAGGATGAAAAGGTGCACTTGGCTTGCCAGTTTCTGTTCACCAACCGCAAATTTCACGCAGCGTCTTCTCACCCTGGCCTAGACAGGATCACGAGATTGGCGATGGCACCACGGGGGTGGTGGTCATGGCTGGTGCACTCCTGGAGAAGGCTCCGGAGTCTGTTGGTCTCAACTCTAAGAAGGCAGTTGGGGATGTTGAGGCTCAGCAGCCCTCACAGCAAGGATGCTGGCCCTGCATGTTGAGCGAGCTAACCTTACGGTACCCTGATAGTAACCCCCTATCTGATCGATTATCTTCTAGTACCTCTCATCAGAAGCCATAGAGAACCCTGATAATAAGCCTAATAGAAACCCTGATGGGCCCGAATGATCTGGCTCGAAGCGCCTCAAGAAGGGGCGGGCCTCATGCTCACCGGACGGCCCTGTAAAGTTTTCTATGGGGGGTTAGTTATTGCAACTGTTACGATAAGGGTACCATAATGACATGAGGGTTTGAATAAAAGTTATCAAAACCTCGGACCCTAAACCCTAAAGCACTTAAGCTGGGGCGGAACTGAGCCCGGCCCATGTCGGCAGTTCAGCCATACTTGGAGCGAGGGGGTTTCAACCACGAGCGTAAAACTCTAAACCCCGACCAAGCCCTTACAAGACCCTAAACCCTAAACCCTAGCACCACTGCTGGGTGGAAAGCAGGTGTTAAAGAACAAAACCTAGCACAAGTCATGATCGGTTAAACAACCAGAGCCATCAATGCCGCTGGCGACCCACTCGTGGCTTCACAGCCTCCTCACCGCTTCCGATGACCACGAGGCTGCCTCGGACTTGCTTATGAGAAAAAGCCGGATACAGGTCCTAATTTTGGTCGAACTCCTATATCAGTAGTGAGCGGGAGCGTTCGTGCGTGTGCGCTGGTGTGAGTCTATTCTTTTCCTTCAGTTGAGGGGCCATGGCCGAGTCCTAAATTCTGGCAGGCTCGTGTTCGTGTAAAGACATTGGGCTCCCTACAGCGACCTGTGATCGAAGAGATTCTGAAGTGCCTGTACAGCCTCCGATTTTCCCTGAGGCTCAGACCCTTGACAAGTACTTGTCCCCAAACCCTATAAACCCCAAACCCTATAAACCCCAAACCCTATAAACCCCAAACCCTATAAACCCTAAACACTACAAACCCTAAACCCTATAAGCCCTAAACCCTATAAACCCTAAACCCTACAAACCCTAAACGCTATAAGCCCTAAACCCCAAACCCTAAGAGAGTGCGAGCTGGTGGAAGGTCGGGGCTTTCGGTGATGGGCCAAAGCCACCCGGCCGCGTGCCGCGGCCAGACACCTGCTTTCTCGGGAGAAGGAAGGTGAAGGTCAAGTTCGACGAGGAGCGCAGGGGGATACTGTTGATGATATAAATTCCTGCATTACCATGAAGGACCCTAAACTATAGGAATTATGGGTATATTCCTTATTCTGGGTATAATGCAGGATATTATATCATCAACCGTAGGACACTGCCAATCTTGGGAGTCAAGAGTCGAAAGGCAACGCTTCCTTTGGCTGTCCTTCCGGGACTTCGGGGCCACGGGATGTTCTGTTGCGGCTGTCACAGTTCTTCAGTGTCGGTCAGGTGACGGGTGGGGCCGTTCCCCGCTTTAGATTCAGAAGAGCCATATACTGCTGGTAAGCCAGGAGGAAGGTGACTGTCTCGCAGATCGAAGCAGTCGGACAAGCGAGGCTCACGCCCGAGAAAAACCATGCAAGCAATACGGCTGAACCACTAAGCCGCAAAGACAGACATGCAAGATGTAGTCATGCCGCACATGGTGTCTTCTCATCTGGCACTCCAAAGATCCTCAAGGCTAAGCCGGCACGAGGGGGCCCTACGCGACCAAGAAAGCAGAAGAGCCCTAGAAGACTTGGGGATCGTCTCCGTTCTTCTCCGTTATCCACGAAAGCTTCTAGGCGGACACGAATGTGCCTGAGTTCTGACAGTTTCAACGCTCAGAACGCCTGTTCAGGAGGGAGTGCCCCGGCGGAAGGGCGTGCCGGTCTGCTGCAATCCGTCTGGACAGCGTGTGTATATGCGATACGCAGAACCAGCAGAGGTCAGTATAATATATAATATTATATATAGTATAATATATAGTATAATATATAATATAATGTAATATATAATATAGTCTCAGTCTTGTCACTGTGCGCTTCTGTGGGTTTGCAGCTTTCAGAGCCGCCTCGCATGTGGAAGGAATTCCTGGACGACACTGTCTGCAGACATGCAGGCTCTGCGCCTGCAAGAATTGGGTTTACACTGTCGACACTCAGCTCTGCAGAAGCAATTCAGTCGATACTTTTCGCAGCGTGTGCCTAGGAGGGCAGTCATGGCATTCAGGAGTTAAGGCGAGAGTGGAGCTCAGTATTGGAGGCAACCAGGCAAGACTTCTTCCCCTTCAAAATGACTCAGGATCGGCTTGAGAGTAAGTACAAATTGTGCTCAAACCCCATAGGCCTAGAGCCCTGAAGCCGCTAGAGCCCCCAGTTCTCCTACACCTGGCGGCCAGGACCGACCCAAGATTCATGAAGAGCAAGGCCGGTTCCGGAGGGTCATCTTTCCTGTGTTGCCGGGTCAATGGGGGGGGGGTGCCACCGCACAGCACTGCGGCTTGAAGTGTTACCTAAACAAAACCCTAAACCCTAAACCCCTAACCCCTAAACCCTAAAGCCTAAACCCTAAAGCCTAAACCCTAAAGCCTAAGCCCTGAAGCCTAAACCCTAAGTGTTGGGAGGTCAGTGCTTGTTTCCTTGACTTCTCCTCTCATTCGCTGCCTCGGTCTATCCTTTCTCCCCCTTGATGGAAGCTTAAGGACTTGCTTCAAGTTTCAAGGTTTATGAACCTGAACCTGTGCCCTACAGTAAACCTAAACAGCTCAAGACAAGGGCCACCCCAAAACCCATAGCCTGAGGATGAGAGAGATGCGGAGCAGATGATGGAAGCGGCAGAAAGGCAGCGGCGGAGCAAGGAAGGCACCAAGTTGCCAGAGCTTCTGTAGACTAGAGTCTTCATAAATTTGGGTTTCAGGGCTCAGGGCATTTTGGCCTGGGTTGGGGGGTTTAGAGTTTCGGGGGGGCATTTGGCACAAGCACAGAGAAGGGTCCTGGACCCCACGTCCCGCGCTTCTTGTGCAGTGCTTTGCAACACTATCGCAGAGTAGAGCTAAGATTTCACTTCCGCAGTCCCGTGCCCGACTTTGTTTCTTTCACGGCGCTCTTTAGACCCAGGTCAACTGTGTTCTAGCTGGTGCCCCATCCCGTACATTTTTTTTACTAGTTAGCAGCCATGGCCGAAGCCGCCATGGCAAAGGAGGAACCTGAGTCTCAGGAGCACCCCGACGTGGAGTTGCCTGCAGCGCCGGAGGGGCCACAAGCCTCGGCCCCAGCCTCGGCAGGAATGGTGAGTGCATAGCTCCTTCAGCTGGAGCTTGAGGCCGTTCTCGAATGGCAGACGAAGCCAGCAGAGGAAGGCTGCACCGTCGTCGCCGCCCAAGAAGCAGAAAACAGTGGATGAAGAAGATTTAGCTGAAGTTGAGGCCAAGCTTATTGACCTGGGTATCAATTTCGCAAATCTGGACCCAGAAGTGCATAACAAGCTGCGTAGCAGCAAGAGCTCCAGGATCGATGCTTTCGCTATTCACAGCACGGACCGGTGCTACAACCCGGAGGGTGGCACCTGGATGCCGCACCCCAACTAAAAAGCGCGAGTTTGGAGCAATTACTGGACGCGAAGTCCCGGACATTACTGCAGAAGCCAATGTGCAGGAGGCCATGATGAGGTATCACGAGAAATCTAGTCTCCCAAGCCAAGATGGCTCAGCACGAATTTGTCCCGATGCAGTACACGCTGGAGAGACAGGCAGCACAGCTACAGAAAAGTCCCGCTGCAACAAGAATTTTTCTCTCACTGGATTTGTCCCGCTTTTCAACAAGAAGGTCGCATTACTTGCAGCCGGCTAAGCTGGCATGGGACAACATCGCCGCTCTGCACAACTATATGGTTACTTCCCACAGCTCAGTGGTTAGAGTGGAGTTTGTTAGTGAAGCCCAGGCGAGTACTTTTCGAGATTATACGAGGCAAGGCCGCTATTGGCTAATTTAGAGGCTTTATGTTGAACAGCTGAAAGGGCTGCTGACGAGTAGTCCCACGTTTGGATTTGCTTTCCTTGAGTGAGAGTGAGTGAGTGAGTGAGAGAGAGAGAGAGAGAGAGAGAGAGAGTTTTGGGGCCTGACAATGCAGAGCTCCATGCACAGACTTCATCTAGACTTCTGAGTCGGACCCAGGAAACCGTCGAGCTGCAACAGTGCAAGGATAGCGGTCTTGCCGAAAGCTTTGTAAACTCCAAGCCGTAGAGTCCTAAAGCCCTCCAGACCCATCTAAGAAACCCTGAAAAACCCAAACCCAATGCCCTGGATGCGTACGTCCCTAAAATTTCCTAAAATTCAAAACCTTGTAGGAACCCAAAAGAGCCCATGTTGAAACCCTATAGAAACCTGTGGTCAGTTGCCATGCAACTTTAGACCGAAAGTCCCGAAACCCGGGCACTACAATCCCGAAAACCCTGAAACACCACTGAAACCCCCAATGCCCCAAAAGCCGCTAAGCTCGATCTTCACTTCTTTCTGGCATTCCGAGCCTCGAGTTATCAAACTTCACGGGCCCGAATATTCTGATTCAAGGTCTATCCTTCAATCAATGGTGCTGACACACCAAAAAATCCCACAACAACATCAAACCCCAAAATTTGAACTTTTTTGGTCTTGAATGAAAGGGTAGTGGGCCTTCCAAACCCCGAAGGCTCCAGCCGCGGCGGGGCTGGCAACAGGCCCGGCTCGGAAGGCAGACGCCGCACGGTTTGGGGGGTGCCTTTTGCGTCGTAGTGGGGGTTATAAGTTCCAGAAACAAGAAGTAGAAGTCGTAGTCGTAGTCGTAGTCGTAGTCGTAGTAGCAGTAGCAGTAGGAGTA
>CAJNJA010010964.1:0-40037 GCA_905231915.1 Symbiodinium necroappetens | reverse complement strand
TGCTACTGCTACTGCCACCACTACTACTACTACTACTACTACTACTACCACTACCACTACCACTACCACTACCACTACCACTACCACTACCACTACTACTACTACTACTACTACTACTACTACTACTGACTACTACTTCTGCTGCTACTACTACTACTACTACTACTACTACTGGCGCTGGCACTAGCACTAGTACCCATGCTGCTTCTGCTACTGCTACCGCTATCGCTTCTGCGACTTCAACTACGACGACGACTGCTACTGCAGCAGCCACAACTGTGTGAGTCTTTACACCACGACGAATGTTCAGCCGTAAGGAGTCAGAGGGACAAGGTTGACTCCTATGACTTGAAATTTGAGCCGGCATGGTACCAATCTGAGAACCATACTCTCACAGACCCTGCATGTTTTCGACTCGCCAGCTTAAGCCTTAAGCCACCCTTCGCTCCGGGGAATGACAGGTAAAGGTCTTTACTTCCAAGCTTCCGGCCATTCGTCGGATGCTGCTGTTCGCAGCTAGGTGTGCCCCGTTCCTCGGGGATGTGGCTTCTGCTCAAAGGCAGGTACAACAGATTCTGCGAGCTACAGGAAACCTTTGCTGGAGGCTGCCCTGTCATGTCGTGCACTGCACTGCTGCAGCTTCAACAACAGTCATTCGAAGTTTTGATACTGCAGCTGTATACCGATGATGCATCGGCAAGTCAGGACGCGGCCCGGAGCGTAAACGATTGCAATACCACGGATTGCAGGTGGAAAATGCTACGGACCTGTCTGACCCGCGTCAATGGTGCTGCGCCTGGATACTTCGCAAAACTGATTCACAAAAGCACAAAAGACTACATTAAGGGTTGTGATACTTGAACCATGGAGGGCTATGTTGGCATTCGCGAGGGCATCCTACGACCCGAACCCTCGATGAGCCTCCCCACCGGTCTCACGGAAGCAAGGGTGAGCCAAGAAGGCAGAAGCGGCCGCAGCTTTAGGCTCGAAGCCCCTCAATCCCGCGCGAAGTTTTCATGATGCGCCATGCCATGATCTATGTCACAAAAAAGGTTGAGTTCTGCTTGTTCCTTTGCAATCCTACCCAGTCTCTGGTCTCGTCTCTGACAAGCATGATGTAGGACCTCTGCACTCTCTCACCCCCTGGTCCGCTCAAAGGCCCGAAAAGCATGTATGTCGCTCCAGAGGATCCGCTGCCACCGAGCGCCTGCATTGCGGGTGTCAGCTTCCGTTCAAGCGGTCCTTCTACTGAGATTCGTTCAGCCGATCATTCCCAAGCAAAGATCTTGCGGTATGGCATTTCGCGCTGAAGCCGAACTGACTTGTGTCCAGCTGACCCCACCCTCACCCACACCGTTCCCCAGAAACGAAGCCTCGTCCCTCCCGCTGTTGCTGGGCTGCTGGGCTTGGTTCTAAGGGTTTCGAGTTTACCTCCCTTTCACAGTCTTGGCTGGACAGCATGCGGCTGCATACAAATAGGCCTAGATATTCTCAACGTGAAGGCTCATCTGGAGGAAGGGCTGTGCCATCATCTTGTTATAACATCACAGAACCAGAATGTCACAAACGCCGGCTTGCGGTTGCGACACCCGGAGCTCCAAATGTGCCAGAGCATCCAAGCATGGGTAAGCCAAACGAGACCGGGTAGCTCTACGACCCTTGCCAGCCACGATCGGGGCCTGTAGGCCGCTAAAGCCTGCAGCAGGATCTTGCCAAGATCTCGGAGCTGAAAAGGTTCGCTGGAGTGGCTCAGGCGAAGCAATTCCATCCGATTCAATTCGTTCGCAAACGGCCTAAACCTTCTCCTCTGACCCTCTGCTCCCTCAATGTGCCTCGTCCAATCGCTGCGACTGGAGGTAGAGATTGGCCAGGTTGAACTCCGGGAATCCGCTTCTAGGGTTCTCTGTGAAGGGAAAGGCGCAAGCCTAGCCAGAGAGCCTAAGGGGGGGCCTGGCAGATGCTTCGGCCTCTGTCAAAGCCCGGCACGGAACTCTGCTTTGGTCCATGCCTGCGTGCGGGAAGACCGCAGCTGCTTGAGCCTGAGCTCGGAGGGAGGAGAGCCTCGAATCGAAACCTAGGTGTATTGGCATATCTTTTTCGATTTGGGGCTAAGGGCCTCGAAGTTGGAACCCATCGGCACGTGATGTGGGAACTCAAGTCCTAGGCCAAGGGCACAGGGGGCTTTGCACATGTCAAGTCCGGGATCCTGTCGGCCCAGGACAGAGCCGACAGCTGGGAGATCCGTTGCTCAGCCAATTCAGCCCACCCACAAAAGGATTTCAGCACCCTGATTGGAAACCCAAAATGCTGAGTCCCAGTCCCGTCTACCAATGTGATCTGCTCCACACTCTGCCAATCCATGACCCTGCGAGGGGAAGGGCTAAATTGGACCCCTCTGCAGGATGTTCTAACTCAAGGGATTTGGGGAAGTTGAAGTTATCGAATTCTCCAAGTGCAGGTCATTGCGCCTAAATCCTAAACTTAACGTGGTTGGTAGGGTCGAAGTAGAAGTTCTGTGAAGGAAACAACTGCTGCAGGCTTAAACTTGCTTGGGTTCGTTAGCTTTTGTTGGCTAGCTTTTGTTGGCTGCCGTTAATTATGATACAACTTAGTATCAACTGAGTGGGGCAGTAGGAGCAACAGCCGTGGCCATAGCTTCATGTGTAGTGGCAACCATATCTGGCAAGGCCACTGCGGAATTTCTTCTAGGGACTCCGGCTCAACATGGTTATCAACATTCCCACTAGTTAGTGAGCTTTTCTTTAGCTTGAAGAGCTCATGCAAAGCTGATCTTAGGTGTGAGGTCTAAGGAGTCGACGTCCAACCGAGTAAGGCATGTGGGCGGTCCCGATTCGCAAGGGTTCTGGGCCAAAATTGTGAACAAAACTCGTCAATCTCAAACCCAGTGCAGGCAGGCACATACCCTTTTTTGTGTGCAGAAGCCTTAGTGGCACAAAATCACTCAGTTCTGTGACAGTCACATCGCAGTTCAATCACCTGCGCATAGACGACCACGGAGCCACCAAAGTCTCCATGAACATGTGGCTTGAACCCCCGTGCCCTCAATCCACAGCCCCTCCCAAATAGGGGCCCTGATCAGAATGTACCGATCTGCAATGCTGTAAGATGCTATACATGCAGTTTTCCCAGGCTCAGGGGGAGTACTGGTGCCACGACACCATCCAACTTGGAATCACAACAAAGCAAAATATGAAGCTGTTCCAGAATTGAAACGGCTCTTCGAACAACCGCAACTGAAACTTCTCCGTGGTTTTACGGTGTGAGGCAGGTATGTGAGAACTCTCGCCAAGCACTTCTGCTTGTGTCCTGGCAGAGAGCGAAACCAGCAAGGCTCGGAAAACGTCGCGACGACGACAAACTCTCCGTGGACATCGTTGGGGTGACGATCATAATCTGGGTCAAACATCACGACCTCAAGATAGAAGGCTTGCCATATAGAAACCTACGCTTCATCCAGCAACACTCGAGAAACCACGCGGACCCCAACAATGGCCAACAGCTCAAGTGCTCAGATGAGGTCAGCGATGTCCATTGGCATCTCCTCGATCTGGGTGTGGTAAAACCTCCGAGTCACTGACGGCAATCACTTCGGAGGGGACGGGGGCAGGATAGACGGACAGACAGACGGACTCAAAAAAGAAAACATGCTGCAGGGATTCCGTCTACAACACGCATGTAAACATATACAAACAGAGATAGATTGGCAACTCCCTTCATGCCATCACTGCCACGCAGAGCCAACAATTCGGAAACAAGCCTTGTGTAACAACATTTTTGGTCAATAGGGAGGTGACAACAAGGTCGCAAGACACATCTTGTTCGCAGGCCTGAGCTAGGGAGATGACTTGGACGGTCGGAGGATGCAACAGGTAATGGCTTCTACTGCCCTTTCATCCTCTTCATCACGAGACCTCAAGATGGTCACAGATGTTGATCAGAGCTTGGGGGAGCTCCGAGAGTTCTTTGGATGATGTGGTGCAGCCCTGGCTCAATGCCATGGCGAAACTTTGGGCAGTACTTCGACTGCGTGCTTTAGACTGTCATCGGAGGGTCTCTCAATGATGAGCTATGTCTCGAGCCTCGACGTCATGCTGGTGGTCAAAGCCCTTCAACACTGAAAGGCCCGCAACCCCGGTTCCAGTCCAGGAAATTCTGAGCTGCTCTGGGCGATTCTGCGGAGTCTGCGAACTCTGCCCGGCCTCTCTAGGTCTTTCATCACGCGAACGTCACTGTTCGTCACAAAATTGATGGCCACACCCTTTCGACCTGGATCGGGGTCAGGTGGAGACAGCAAGCCACCGCACACACCCGTAAGTTAGGCTTGTAACACAAACCATAAGGTCCATGGGCTTTGTACTTGAAAGGGTTCCTTAATCCTAGTGTCCTATTGGTAGCCTCAATGCTCGCTTGTTTGCCATTATGGCGCAGCGGTGACATCCGTGCCGTCAGCCTTTATGCGGTATGCGAGTTTGAGTCAGCAGGCGAACGGCATGGGCTTCTTGCGGAGTTGGTGGGGGTGGCAACCTGGTACGGATGGAGTAGGTTTGTAGGAGCCATGCAGGGTTCCATTTGGTATCGCACTCTTGGAAGTAGTTCATCTGGGATGGGCTCGCGCCAAACGCCCAAACCACTTGACCCCGGCCCCGAAAGCCAAGTTGCCGAAACGACCGCTGCGACCAATGCGGTGCAGGTAATTCTCCTTAGACGAAAGCATTCACTTCAATCCCACTCGGAAGCCTTCAGTACAGCACTGCACGCAGCTCAGGCCCGGTCCATGTTGGATGGAAGGTCGTAGTTGATCACCTTGCTTCCAACAGGGCTCCGATTCGTGTTGCGACCCAAATCCTGAGACTAGGAATTCGGAATCGGAAGCCCCCCCAATTCATCCTGATCTCTGCAGAAACTTGTTCACACCTCCAAAAATGCCTGACAACAGCATTCTGTTTGGCCGGGCATAAATGTTCTTGACTTGATTTGATGAGCAGTTAGCGAGGGTTTGGGCGGTTGCGCCCAAGCCCCGGAAATCTGTCACCATCCCAAGTCCGCGTTTCTCAACAGCCATGTTGGGGGTGTGAGTTCCACATCTGAGCTATGCAATAGTGGAATTTCGACCCGCTCTTGAAGATCATCTTCTCGGTCCGAACGGTCAGTGCGGCTCTGAGCTCAAAGTCTGGGCTTAGTTGCTTGACTGGACCATGCCTCCAGGTTCTAGCAAACCTTCACGCCATGTCTGCGTGGATTCTTATGATTCTTCAGGTCGATGATAATAGACACACACACACGCACACAAGAATGCCAAACTCAAGTTTCTAGATCTGGAAACGGCTTCTGATTCTATCTGGAAACGACTTCTGATTCTATTGCCTAGCATGTCCCAGAAGTGTAGCATACTACTGTTTCTATCACGAACACCGCAACCAAGGCCGCCAATGCTTAAGGTAAACCCTCTCCTGCCAAGGCAGCTAGCAGTCTTTTCAATGGCAGGTCAGGGGAGGACAGAGGCAGAGAGCTCCTATTGGCTGTGTAAACCATGAGAAAGCCCCACAAGACCGTACAGTAAATGCAGAAAAGTCGCCAGGGACACCTGAGGCAGGGGCTTGCAAAACCGTAGCACTCGCTTGGTTGATTTTACAGAAGCTCAGAGATGGTGGTCGCCAGATATGCAAAACAAGAAATTATGGTTGTCCCTCTAAACTTTCACATGTCCAAAACGTCTGCATCCAGAACTGCTCGAGAATCCCAAAGCAAAGACCTCTAAAACCGGAAACCCAAGCGAGATCCCAGGCCTGCTGCACGTCAATGCCACGTGCAAGCAGGTCCTAAGCTTTCACGTGGTTCGGAGGTAGGTTGCGTGGAAATCGGATCCTCGATACTGTACCTGTGCACAGTTCTCTAAACTAGAGCTAGACACCTGGTAACCTGTCCGGAGATGAAGTTTGAAGCACTCCGGCCACAAACACTTCCTCGACATCTGCATGAGCTGTACAGCCGCAGTCGACATCTAAAGGCGAGCGGCAGTGGAGATCAGAATGCGAGAGGAGCCCGAACGGAACTCTCGCATGACGAGGTCGCGCTCCTGTAAAGAGTTGAGCTGCCAAATTGTTTAGATGCAAGTCCACGAGACTTGCTCAGAGCTAAGCAAGGCTCAGGCATCGCCAACAAGCACACCGGGTGACTCGAAGCCACAAGACTACGTCTGCAAAGGGAGTCCGGGAGTCAAAACAGCGTCCAAACATCCTCCTCAACAAAGCACGGAGAGTACTACCACGACAACCAACATTTCACACTCACAATGCGGCCAACCCAACAAGCTCGCCTGCAACTGACACACTCAAGCCACAAGACCATGCCTGCATTGGATGTGTACACATATATGATTCAGTAAATACAAAATTAGACTAAGGAAAGTCATGTTACTTTATATAGACACATTGGTTGTACGTTGACAGATATACTACAAATGTAATAAATATCCCCTTCCGCAAGTGACTTCTTCCCGGAATAGTGTTGTCCTTTCCCGGGTCCATCGCGGAACTTTCGTGTGTCGTCTTCTAGAAGCATTGCACACAAGCTCTGAGCCGACTTTAACAATGCACAAGCACAACTTACGATGAACTTTCGCGCTTCTCGTGGCTTTGGGCATTGAGGCCTGTGCGCCTGCAGGATGATGGTATGTTCTATAAACCTTTCGCGGAACTTGTTTTCCTTGTGCGGAGCCATCGAGACATTCGCGGACACATTGCTTTACACTTAAAACTGAAGCCGTCCTGTATAAAGCCAATGACGCGGACCTTAGATTCAGATCAATGCTCACATATTAGGCCATCGCGATCCCGAAACCGTGACAGCGCACCACGACGACCAAGACCACCAGGAGACCACGAACGAAGAAACCACCGCGAGACCACCAGGAAATCACCAGCAGAACCTAGGAGACCACACAGAGATCGCGAGGAGGTCAGCAGGAATGCTTCCCTCCATCTACTGGCACATGAGCGACGTGCCCAACCCTATCTACTGGCGGGATTCAGGAACACTGGCATGCTTTCCCAAGTACTGTCGGGATTCGGAGGTGGGCGAAGTGCTTTCTTCCGAGTGTTGGCGATTCAGAGTTTTCAAGGCCAATGCATTGGAATTGACCATGAGTCTGGCTTTCCAGAGGACGCGGCTGCACGGCTCCTTTGCAAATACTAGGATGCGAGCGCAAGCCATGCATCATGCCACCGCGGGAGCAGCAGCATTCTCAGCAGCGCGCCCGTGCCCAACCGAACCGATTCTCTTTGTGCTTAGCCTTTTCGTCCCATAGTGTGTATCACGCTGTTCGGGATATCTATCTATCTACCTGCCTACCTACCTCAGAGAGCTCGTCTCATTCTCATCTAACTACTTCTATCTCTATTTCTCTATTTATCTGTCTGCATGCCTATCTACCTAGTTCACTTGCTATCTTACCCATTTAGCTATCTATCTATCTATCCAGTTATCTTATCTATGTGTGTATGATCTTCTAGGTTTACAATCTTCATGCATTCGGGATGTTCAAATGGGTGCAATACTGCGTGATATGCTATCTTTGACTTACGCTTCTGGAAGATTCTGCGGCTCAGCCAGCAAGACGCTTTCCCCCGGCGAGTTGTCCTTCTGGTCCAAGTCAGCGTGCATGCCTCAGTTAGCCAGTGCGCAAGGGCGTGGAGCTTCAAAAGGATTTGATCTGATTGTTTTTGGGCTTCCGCAAAGTTGGGTGCAGGTCTGGGCTCAGTGTTCAGGCTTTCGGCATGCTTTTTGGGGAGCTGCCCCTACGCAGCGCTGGGAGCGAGTTGGGCTTCGCTGTTCCCACCCAAGGTGCAGGACACAGTGAAGTCCCGCTTGGTCAGCTGATCCTGCAAAAAGTCCACCTTGCGGCGGGTGTTGCCTCGGCATGGCTTCGGTGCTCGAGCTGCTAGACATGTGCTCTACGTGTAAAGTCTCCGAAAATTACAGCCCCAATTTGCAACAGCCATTGTCTATCACCGGATGACGCCCAGCTCAGAAACCAAATTCAAAAACCGCGTGGTCAATTCTGGAACCGGAAATCGGGAAAATCGACATTCTGAAACTTGATTTGTGGACTGCCTGGTCCAATTCCGGAATTGGGACGACCCAACTCGAGAACTTGAAGTCGAAATTCAGGAACCAGTGGTTCTAAATTCAGGAGCAGTGAATCTGTTCGGATACGCTGCTCAAGACAGATATATACTTCCGCAACACATGGATCTGACTTCGTGCATTTCGGCCACGCTGCTTCAAGTCAGATATCCAGAGCTTCCACGAATCGGGCTTAGGATTTCGGCTTTCGCCCTCAGGGTAGGGTTTTTTTTTTAGGGTTTTGGCGGCCGAAACGACACCCCTAAACTCTAAACCCGCAACCCCAAACCCTAAAGCCGAAATCCCAAGGCCGAAACCGAAACCCTGAAGCCGAAACCCTAAGGCCGAAACCCTGGGCCCTGAAGGCCGAAACCCTGAGGCCGAAACCCGAGAACCCCGAGAGTCAAACCAGTGGGTCAAAATTCAGGCATCAAAGAATCTTTTCGGGTACACTGTTTCAAGACATATCTACAATTCCGGCACACATGGATCTGACTTCGTGCATGTCGTTCACGCTGCTTCAAGTCAGATATCTGGAGCTAACACCAAGCCCGAAACCAAACCCAAAACCCTAGAGCGGAAAACCCGATGGCCGAAACCCTGAAGCCGAAATCCCAAGGCCCAAATGACACCCTAAACTCTAGCCACCCTAAACTCTAGCCCCCAAACCCTGAAGCCTAAAGCCGGAAGCCCCAAGGCAGAAACCCTAAACTGCCATTTTTCACCTGAACTGCCTGGGGGGCTTAACCTCAACACCATCCGGGGCTAACTTTAAGATAGGGCAGCTGGGCTCGGGATTAACTCGAAATCGGGGTTAGATCGATAGAATATGCCCTAAACACAAAATCTATGCAATGAGAATATCCTATTGCCCACAACAAGTTGAAGCTTAGAACTATGGGCCCCGCACTCTAAAGCATAAGCCGTAAGCCTATACATCACACGACGTAAACTCCTACGCAAGCACACGCGGAAGAGACACGTCTACCGATCGTGGCAAAGATATGTTCCACGCACTCTTCTTTAAGGATTGGGTCCGGCTGGGGGCGGGAGTGGGGTTGGGGTGTTTGGGGTGGGCCGGAGTTGAACTTACACAAACGAGATTTCGATCAACACCGGTGTTGAAATGTGGAGGTAAATGGACCCAGTTGAACACCGGTGTTGAACTTACCGGGCTCAGCCCTGTAAGCAAGAGTCAGCACCAGAAACAAGATAATACAAACAGAAAGTTAAGTTCAACACCTGTGTTGAACTCACCGCGCTCAACTCTGTTTAACGAGTGTTGGCCCCAAGGAGGAAAGTTAAGTTCAACACCAGTGTTGAACTTGCCGGGCTCAAGTTTGAAAAACGAGTTAGCACCAGAAAAAAAGTTAGTTCCAATGAAAAGAGTTAGGTTCAACACCGGTGTTGAACTTAACTTGGGAAAAGGGTTAAAGCTCAACACCGGTGTCGAACTTCCCGGGTTCAACTCCGAAAAAAAAGTTCGCACCCGGAACAAAAAGTTAGCTCTGCTGAAAAAAGTTAAGTTCGACACCGGTGTTGAACTTTTCGGGACCAACTCTCGAGCCGGGTTTTATGCATGAGATTTCGGCTGCGCAACCATCAGTTCGAAAAGAATTAACTTTTTAAACTGATTTTTCGCTGGAATTAACTCCTTTCTTGAAAAAAACAGTGCCGCAAAAAGCCAAAACATAAGTTAGTTCCAGTGAAAAAGCAGTTTTCGCAGCCGGAATCTCATGCATAAAAACCGGCTCGAGAGTTAGTTCCGACAATTTCAACACCGGTGTTGAACTTAACTTTTTTTCAGCGGAGCTAACTTTTTTCCGGGTGCGAACTTTTTTCGGAGTTGAACCCGGAAAGTTCAACACCGGTGTTGAGCTTTAATGCTTTTACCAAGTTAAGTTCCACACCGGTGTTGAACTTAACTCTTTTCATTGGAACTAACTTTTATTTCAGGCGCTAGCTCGTTTTTTCAGAGTTGAGCCCGGCAGATTCAACACCGGTGTTGAACTTAACTTTTGACTTTCTGGCGCTAGCTCGTTGTTTTTTCAGATTTGAGTCCGATCAGATCAACACCGGTGTTGAACTTATCTGTTTTCGATATTATAGTTTTGCCGGTGATATATTTAAAGTTTTTCAGCGTTGATGCGGGCAAGTTCAACACCGGTGTGGAACTTATCCCCTTTACCCCAACATGTGAACACCGGTGTTGATCGCCATCCTTTTTATGTAAGTTCAAATCCGGCCCACCCCAAACACCCCTCACCCCAACCCCACCGCCGACCCTTATCAGACCAAATCCAAGCAGAGTGTGTGGAACAGCTCCTTCCCACGATCAGTGGACGTGTCTGATCCTCGTGCTCGTGCGTAGGAATTGACGTTGTGTGGCAGTTTAAGTTTTGTAAGTTTGTGTCGACGTAAGCCAAGAGCCAAGGCTTATGCCTACGCGTTATCATTTATGTCGCGGGGCTCATAGTTCTAAGCTTCAACTTGTTGTGGGGAATAGGATATTCTCATTGCATAGATTTTGTGCTTAGGGCCCGATTTGGAGTTAATCCCGGGCCCAGCTCCCCAATCTTGAAGTTAGCCCGGGTTGGTGTTAAGGTTGAAGTGCAGGTGAAAATTACCACCCTAAACCCGAAATCGCAAGGCCGAAACCGAAACCCAAAAACCGAAATCCTCACGCCGAAACCCCAAGGCCGAGACCATACAAAGGAAACCGAAACCCTAAGGCCGAATCCCTACAGCCGAAACCTAAACCCCGAAACCGAGCCCTGGGGCCGAAACCCTGAAGCCTGAAGGACGAAACCCCAAAACCCTGGTGAGTCTCAGGGCCGAAACCCTAAAGCCGAAATCCCAAGCCGAAACGCCAAGTCCGAATCCTGAGGCTCGACTCAGCAGCCGGACAGGCTCGGTTCCTGAATTCGGCCCTCGTGGTTCATGAATTGGGGCCGTCGGTTTCCTGAATTTGGTCGTGGCTGTTCCGATCCGCGATGGGCCTGAATTGGTCCATGCAGTTCCTGACTTTTGTGCATGAATTACGGGGTCAGTTCCTGAATCGGTCTACACTCGTCTATCACCCTGTCGGAAGACGGTCGGATGCAGATGCGGCAGCTTGGGCGATACATCGATCAGTGAAGTGGCTTCAATCTGGCGCTATGTGCTCAAGATCTTCGAAAGTGTCGGGCATTAGACGTTCGCCTTTCGGTACGTTCGAAAAGCTACCAGACTTCGGAACCCAACATGCAAACATCCTGAACCTTCGAGTCAAACTGACCAAGCAGCCTGTGGCTAAATCCACCCTCCACAAACCCAAACCAAAACAACCTAAATGCCGACAAAATCGGGGATCGGACATCATCTGGTAAGAATGTTACGAAAGCCTCTATGCAACGTAGCACTTTAATGCAAACTCACCGAAACTGGACACGTTTATCTGCCGAGCTGCAGTAGATAATTGCCTGTGTGATGGTCAGTGTCTCGTACAAGTCGCAGAGCGTGTCAACCTTCCACTCCTGGACACTGGATTTCGTATTGACCCGAGGCCATTCAACACAGCCTTGAACCTCGGGCCGTGCTTTGGGCTTTCTGAGCCCTTGTCTCCGCATTACTTACGTTGCTTGCACCCGGCCGTGCAGCGCACTGCCCTTGCCTCCTTCTCAATTGCCACGTAGAACTGGCGGATACCTCCCAGAATCAACAACTAATTCGGAGTCAGAGACGTAAGGTCATGATTTCCTGGCAGAAGCCATATTTGATATCCATACTTCAGAACAGACCTCATGTCTGCAGAGCCCAGGCCATGCCATACCGTTTGGGTTGAATCTTCCAATTCGGCGATGCAAGAATCGTCTCACAAGAAATTACCCGTCAAAGCCACGAGTGCCTTGCAGTCTTCATTCGCAGCGTTGCGAGTTAGACTACAGCTCCGGAAGAACTTCGGCCGATGACCCCGCATCCCGAAGACATTGCAAGCCTTCCGCATTTCCCGAAAGAACGGTATGAGGTGTGTGGCGGGACTGTTTTTGCCCGCAGAAGCCCAAACCGATCATCGACTGCCACTCTTGGATGTGCTACCTCACACTTTCGCATTGGCAACCTGGCAACCTTCTCCGACATTTTCACCGAGCTGTACGGTTTCCCTTGAATTTCGGGGATGCTCTTGCTTGCCAGGGCCGGAAAGAAAGATCAAGGCTTCACTCTTCAGAGAAGACCCCTGCCATTCTTTGCCCAGGGCCTTCCAAGGTCAATTCATCTTTCTTGACCAGAATGCGTACCTGAAGGCATCCGCACAAGTAAAGGGCGGGAAATCCAGGTGTGTACGTAGATATGTACGTCGGTGCATATGTACAGATGCATATAACCGATGTGTTGTTTCGTTCATCTGTACCTGTTACTCCCGATCAGCAATAAGACATTGTCGTGGTTGTATCTGCATGTGTAGTCAGTGTAGTGTAGGTTTGTGTATATGTATAAACATGTGCTTTATTGTGTATGTATGAACGTTTGCATGCATGTATGTCCGACCATTGGATTTGTTTACGCATACTATGCACGCACATATTAATATCTTTTATGTATATATAACAACATATGTAATACTTCTATACATATACACATACTTATCCACACATGCATGCATGCATGTACAGTGATGCATTGTAATGAACAATGCAATATTTCTGTGTAAGTACGTATGTATGCATGTGTATTGGTATGCATTCATGCATATGAAAATATGTATGCAAATATATATATATATATACACACACACATAATTGCTATGTATCTATATGCACAGGTATACACATGTCTGCAACGTTTGCCATGTATGTAACGCAGTGGCCGGCACAGTCTGTGCGGCAGTATTGTTATGTAAGTCATCTGTGTATGTGACATCCACACTTGCGACGCTCCAACCATGCCGCTCCCCAAAGCCGAAACTTCTAAGGACGCCGATTCCAGTCCAGTCACCGCGTTGCGCATGAACTTCCTCGGTGCAGGATCACGGCTGTTCGAGAGCTACGGGGACGGTGAGCCATCAGGATATGACCCTAGTGTTCGTGGACGAGGAAGTTAATTTTGCACAAGTTTCCCCATGTCTAATGTCATGAAGCTGGTGAGCACAGATGTCCCAGCTTGGGGCCATGGTTTTGAACATTTTGTTGGTAATGGGAGTGCAGATTTCCACGACATGCAGTCTCACCCAAACGTCTCCCTCCTCAAGCCCATGACACTAACGACACGGAACTTCCACGTACACATGGCAAGCGATAGCTCACCGATACGACCAAGCTAAACTGAACACACCACCACCCACAGTCCCAGTCCGGGCGTCGTTGTCATGTCCAGAATTTCTGGAGCCATGGTGGCAGAGAAAAGGCACACCTGCCACTCTTGATGAGACGAGGTTGGTGCATACGGCCACAACCCGATGCGGTCCTTCCGCGATGCTCCTTGTGTTCGATGCAGAAGTACAACAGCTGGAATGACTTTGATCTATGTAAGAGCGGGCATCATCGAGTATCATTTGCTGACTATCAGGAACCATGCCATTCCAAGCTTGCCTACAGTAGGGTCGCGAGATATCTCTCTTATATATCATGGGTTTTGCCTAAGGAAACGAACCACAAGGATCTAGATTGCAACACACCGAAGAGATTTGTGCCGGGCGTTACGAAGAGTAAGACAAACCCATGCGGAAGACGCGAGGTAGGAGGTCCACCCCGTACTCCATCGGTGCGGCACAATCGCGCAACCCTGTAGCTGGTAAAACTGAGCGATTCTAGCCTGCACGTCTGGAGGCAAGCACTTGAAGATGTCATAGATCTGGTCCTGCAGACGATCAATCCGCAACAGCTGGTGCCAACATGTCTGACGAAATAGAGACTTACTGACGAATGTGACCACGGAAACCGCCCATGCCGGCAGAAACTGGCTGTTATCACGTCGCATATTCCCATCCAGGCTTTTAGGCGTTTAGGGCACTATCCGGCAGCTTGAGCTTTCCCGAAGAGTGCATGGATGATGATTGCCTTTGCTGTCGAAGTTGCCAGAAGGCCTGCACTTGAGGCCATGGGCCTTCTGCAGAACGGCTGCAGCATACATTGCACAAGCCCTCTGCCTGGATTCCAGCACCCAAACCGCAGACATCTACAGTGCACGACGAGTAAACGCTCATCGGCATCAGCAGGATGATTATGACCATCGCCATCACCATCTACGTCATCATCATCATCATCATCTTGCCATAATCCCCAAATAGGTAAGTAGTATGCCCAAACCGTAAACACTTCCCAACTTGAGCCGCCTTGAAGCCTCGAGACATGAGCTCGTCGGCTTCGTCCAGGACGAAGACCTTCCAAGGTTTCAATGCAGGGTTCAGTACGGGGGGCTTGTGGTTTCAGTGTTGCATAGGGGCCACTTCCATCCGGACCTTCAGAAACAGCCCAAATCAGAACACACGTCCACCGTAATGTGGGTAATAATGAGGCGTTGGATGGAGATCTGGAGTAACAGACTTAAGATTAAGCCCTATTATACCTTCTTATCATTCATTTAGCATGAGTACTATATACTATGTTAGAAAACCCTTAACAGGGACCCGGGACAGATTCCAAGAACTCCTGGAAGAGCGCGCCTTCAGGTAGTCTACGTTCAGGTGTCGCTTGTTGACCTGAAGCAGTCTACAGGGCTGGATATCCCTCCTGAGGTCCTCGAGTCTCTGGAGCTTTGAGGCTTCGGAAAGCCGTGAGGCCGGGCTTGTGAGACTCGCAATACACCCGCCATAAATCCATGCACAAAGCTGGAGTCCTCCCAACAGCTTGTTGCACATCAAGGCACCATGTCGTACACACCTGAGATGTTGCAAAAGCACCGAAGTGCATCGAATGTGGACAACCTTCCCTCGTCTCCACAAGCAGTTTGCCTAACCATGCAACCACATGTCATTTCCCTAACCTGAGTAAGCGTCAGTTGCCAAGCTCAGACGGACCCCGTCGCAGTCGAACTTTGGCGAACCGCCTAGCCGTCTAGCCCTTCTACAAAATTTGCAGGCATGCCGAGAGTCGCAAGTAACGCCACAAGCGCAAAACCCAAGGTCTAAAGCACAAGCAACGCAAGACGGTAACACGACACACACACACACATGCATGCAGATCCAGGTCAACATCACTTGACGTCCATCTTCTGAAGTCCATCATTCTCATCTCTTTCCTTTTCTTGCCTATAAGGGCGTTTGTGATACTTGAACAAGGGCCAAGATTGTCAACTTTAGATGCAATACAAGACTTTCCATGTTAAAAGAACCTCAAGGCCATATATATATATATTATACTACATTATATCATATTATATCATATTATATTATATTATGTTGTATTATATTTATATATTTTATATAACTCTTCAGCAAATGAAACATTGGCAAGTACAGAGCTATGCGTCCATAGCTCCTCCACCTATTCCGCTAGCTTCGTTGGCTGGCATCACGGAATAAGCTACCAGCCCCCTGCAATTCTCAATCGGTTTTCATATCATACTGCAGTCAAGCAAAGATACAAAGTACGTAGTTCAGTGACCACATTCAATCTCTTTGGAACAGGAGTTCCACACACACGACCCCGGTTGAAACGGGTTGCCAACAAAACAAACAACTAGACAAGTTTGATTGAACCCAAGACAAGTCTGAATTGGTAATGTTTGTTGTCGTCCTGTTTGTCGTCGTCGTAACTTGATCTGAAGATGGAACAGAATGAAACGAAAGGAACAAGCACGGACGCTGGGTGTCCTTTGGGCGGCGAAACGAGCTACATTATACTTGGATAGCCACTATCAGAACGAAATGAAGATGAACACAGCGAGCTACATCGCGTCTTAAGTATGGACGACGTTTTCGCCTCGGTTATAGCAGACTTGGACCAGCTTTGGGTAACCATACTTTTCGCTATGATTTTGGGTATGCTTCGGATAATCTTTGTCGTCTTTCGTCGTCTTCCACTAGGTAGTTATCTAACAGAGATTATGAAGCCGGTGAAAGCTTTCGGAAGTCTTCAGACTGCAAGCTGAAGAGGATGCAATACATAAACTTTTGCATGTACGCTTGGACCTCAAAGCTGATTTGCCCCTTTGACCTACTCTCGTCTCCTTCTCTTTAACATTGAACTGATGTGAGAGCAGAATGAAACGACGTGACCAAACACGGATGCCGGGTATCCTCTGGGTGGCGAAGCGAATTAGATCAGAGTGTATTCATTATTGAACGACATGAGAATGGACACACGAGTAAGATCCAGCGAATTGGTTCCTTTATGTGTTTACTTTCACGAAATGGCGGGTGCTTCTGGGGAGCGTCCAGCCCCCTGCACTCTTGATCTGCTTTCGGTCGCACGGGCATCTCTTTGAGCTTCAAACTGACATTGCAGCGTAAGTAGCACGAAGCAAAGAAGTTTTTCTGAAGTCCATCATTCGCATCTCTTTCCCGTTCCTGCCTATAAGCTAAACATTTACTTGATGGGAGCCTGTGAATCCTGAACAAGGACCAAGATTGTCAACTTTAGATGCGATACAAGACTTTCCACAGAATTTCCACTTTATTAGAAAGAACCCCACACGCACGCGCACGCACACCTACACCCACCCACACACACACACACGCGCAGATACGCACATACATCATGCATACATTTTAATTACGCACGCCCATACATAGATACTCGCATGGGGCATTCAGCACCTGTACAGCGTGCTTGTGCCTGAAAACTGTGAACCGACTTGTGGGGTCCAGGGGCTCAGGCACTGGGTTAACTGAAACGAGTTCAAGATCAGAGGCCACTACCTCGGTGTAGAGTTGGTGCTTCGGGTATCGTGCCTCATTCGGGTATAGTGCCTTATGGTATAAAACTTTGATGACTTTTGCGAAGAAGTCTTCGATCAAGCGACGGCCTGGCGTGCCGACCACAAGGTGTTGTCCATCACGGAGCTTGTCCTTGGCTCAGTGGTCGGGCATGCGCGATCAGAAGCCGACATGTGAATACACACATGTGCGTGTGTGTGTGTATGTATACATGTATGTGTATGTACTGCATGTGCTGCATGTGCATATGCTATATGTCTATGTATATGTATTCCGTAAATATACACATACGATAAACATATCTGTATGTATACAAATATACTCACACATATATATATATGTGTGTGTGCGCACCTACATACACAGACGGCACTTACTATCAACCCGTACATAAACCTAACGAAGGCAATCATGGCCGTGGAGGTCATATTCACAACAAGGGCAATTCCTGATATTTTTTGAAACTGTCCAGGATGTCTACCGTCCAGTTTACATTCTTCTGCGTCGACTGATCATCGTGACCGCTTTAGGCTTTGCATCAAGCCTTAGCCCTGCAGCCTTCACAAAATCAAAAAAGGCAAACTCCGAGTCCCGCACACCTATACTAAATCTCCTCAGCCCAGGATGTTTCGACGACCTTCAAGTCCCGCGCAAGCCCAGGAAAGGAAGTGTGGGCCATGAAATGAGTGCGCTCCAAGCGTCTTTGTCCTCCTGGATGGACGTACCTGGAAAGTAATGTGAAGCAGACTCAGGGTCACCTTCAAATATGGGCTTCTGACAATTTAGGGCGTCCTTTGGCTGGGCCCTTATTAATTACCAAAAACTTTTCGGGGTCGACAGTCGGGGACAGGGCTGTGCATGCATTGCGTTTGATTTGTCGTCAAGCTATTGATCCTGCAGCGTCATTCGGCTTCCGGCTGAAAAGCAAAAAACAAACGCACACACACACACACACCCCTACCCGCCTACCCACCTACCTACCCACCTGCCCACCTACCCACCTACCCACACAGACAGACAGACAGACAGACAGGCAGACAGGCAGACAGACAGAGACACACTCACCTTCGTGCTGCTATGTGACTGTTGTTTGGCAAAGCACTGCCTGGTACACATAAAAACTATCCATTCCATACAAACCCCTACGAGAAAGCCTTATTATAACGCCTTATAGGTTCGAGCCGGCCTCCAATGCAAGCGTGAGCCCTGACCTGCCATGGGGCTTCTGGGAAGTAGAACTGAAACTGGAAATGGGGTTGAAATTCTGTGGTTTACGGCACGAGGGGTTTCAGGGTTTGGGGTTCTGAGGTTTAAGAGAGCTTGGGCTATTCGACAAATTAGTTTTTGACCATGGCCACTAGAACTAAAGCTTGTGCTTGACTACACACAACGAGTAAGTATTTCTGCCTACTCCATGAACTCCTGACAGAGGGTTGACGGCAACATGTGAACTTCAAGCGACGTAGCTTCAGGTGACTGCCCAAGCAGCAGTTTCAAGTCATTGCGAAACAGCTAAGCCAGTCCTCACAGCTCCAGTGTCGGGTGGAACCGTGAACGACAAGCTGTCAAGCTGCCGGCAATGCCAAGTGGCATTCCCGACGCACTCGACTTGATGACCCAACAGGTCAGGTTTGGCAACCACCAGGGGTCCGACGACTTTTGCGGCTCGTAGATGCTGTGGTTTGCTCCCTTTGGGGCAGTAGCACAACTCCATGAATGCTCTGGAGAAACTTCAGTCGTGATCCGCTGCAACATACGCGGTGTGGCCTGAAAGAAACAATGTCCTCTTGTGATGCGTTTTGTTACATTGATGCCGACAGTATGGATAGCTGGGGAACTGTCGACATTCAATGTATTCAGCCTGCGCAGTCTGAGACGGAAGCAGCCAAGTGCCATAAAGCGTCAACATCGCAACCGGCAACAACTAAATATGAACCTTCTGCAGGATGTTATGTGCATGCCCAGTCTCATTCCAAAGATCCCGAATGCAGATCTTACGAATCTACCCACACACACCCACCAACACCACCAGGCGCAAGACCCCGAGCCTCAAAACCTAATCCGGCAACTACTTCCTCTATACACACCTTCAAGTAGTCGCCCAGAGCCAAGGCAACTTTGTAGATCCTTGGCTTCTTGCAATGGTGCACTCTTCGGCAGGGACAGCAGCTTGTCTTGCAGTCTTGTCACTGAGAGTTGGCTGCCGAGTATCAAGCGTTCCTCGACACCTTCTACGCCTTGTTATACCTTGGACATCCTTGAGCGATAGCTGATAGCTAACGGGAACATGAAGAAACTGGCTTAGACTTACCGACTGTGAAGTCGCGTGAGGAGGACACATAGGGTTGGCAGCATGAAAAGTGACACCCTCAGAATAAGCTTAAACTCCAATCCTTACTCCATGTCCTGTGCTGTGACTGTTGTATGGAGATATACATGTCGTGGAGTGGACGCCATTCGGAAACCCCTTAGCCTATGCTAAACTTTTCGCTTCTTTCGGAAGCGCACACACACACACACAAAGCTCTTGATCATCTTATCCTGGGAAGCAATTCGAGGTACACACAAGAAGTTAGGTCCCATGAGATCCCAATCCAACCAACCTTACTGTGTACTTCAGCAATCACGCGGCTTAACGGGCTGCTCCGGAACATGCACCCCTCAGCCCAAAGCTCGAAATCCCTTTCGCTGGTTGACCCCACTGCTGCCAGAGCTGCTGGTTGGCCAGTTCGCGTGTGGGTGCCAAGATCAAGGCCTGCGGGTTTGCGCACACGACCAGGTGCCCCAAGGGCACACTTCCAAGGTACCCAAGGTGATGCTAGTACAAAGTATGCAGGACAACGTTGGCCGCATCACAACGCTGTGAGCTTGATCTTGAAAGCTTCAATCTGCAGGGCCAGCACATAGCGTCTTACTTCCGGATTCCTTAACGAGCTGAAGACGAGCTTGGTGCAACAGCTGCAGAAGCTTAACTGCTGGAGTACCCGAATCCGGAACAGGCATCTATCCATCCCCACGCGACAGCTGAACTCAGGGGAACGAACCCCTTCATTTCACAGTACGTCCCGAGCACAGTACATCTGAAACTCATACGGTGCAGAAGGTGCTCCTGTGTGTGGCGTTCGCCGTAATTGATGCGCTGGAGCGAGCCGATGACCTCGCCCACAAGATCGAACTAGTGGCCAAGAATGTTGAAAACTGTTGTTGCTGCAGCTTCTGGGACAATCCCAGAATCCCGCAGTTTGGATGCAGTAGTTGACCAGCCCTAGTGATTTCTGCAAAGACTGATCCCGGCCCCAACTCAACACCGGGATCAGAGGCTCAGTGCCCGGCAAAGGTTGCCGTCTTGCCCGTTCCAGACCTCACTTGGGACGGCTCGAAGGTTTCGTTTGGGCGCTGCTCTTGATCCCAGGCACGGTAGCTACATATGTCCGCTCAGGATTTCAGAATTTAGGGGGTCGGATGCGATCTGCGAAGTATGTTGCCCACTCCCAAGCTCTGAGATGCGCACTGAGCCTGCCCGATGGTGTCACGACCATCGAGAATAGGCTTGATGCCACCTTCGTATGTGAGCTTTGAGGTTCACCATCCAAGAAGCAACATGAAGACTGCAGTTGATGGAATCCTAAGGAGGTCTGGATTACTACAGTCATGAGGCCGTAAGAACGATACTGTTGAGTGTTTGAAACGTCAAAAGGACTTAAGGAGGCTTATGGGTGGCTGATGGGAAGCGAACACATTGACATAATCTCACACAGAGCTGGCGATCCAGAACTGAGATCCACGCGACCTAGATGTCTCTCCCCTACAGCCACACCAAAAAACTGGCCCAAACCCAAAACCCTGAGCTGTAAATCCTAGACTCGAAAGGCTTGAAGCAGAGTAGGGCCGAGGGCCGTGCGCTGCTGAATCGCACTTGGCTTCTCGAAGCCGTACGAATAAATGCCGCCTGAAGTTGATTGGGTTTAAGACTGATGGGCACTTGGGGTTTTTAAGTTGTGTCAAGGCTCCTAACTGGCACCTGAACCTTAAACTGCCAGAAAAAGCCTGCCCCACTGATCCCGGCACTGGGAACCGAACGCAGCAAGTTCTCGTCCAGCTCGTAGTCGTCGAACGACTCGAACACCGGGTACTCCTTCCAGCTGCGGGGAATCGGGGTTCTTGCGGCGAAGATGCCTAAGTTTGGCTTGGGCCGTTCCAGTTGGGCTCTCCTCGGCACCAGTGACAGTGACACCCTCGGACGACATGGCTCTAAGACAGATCCTGTCTCCCCTTCCCACTTTCTCAGAAATCTCGCTTGAATGGCTCTCTGCGAGGGCGGCGACAAGAGCATGCGCACTAGGGGCAAGCAGGCATTTCCTGATGCAGTGAAAGCAGAAAAATAAAGCTGTCAAGGCTTCCTCCACCTGGCTGTTTGTGCCTCTGGAAACCGGTGTCGGATCTTAGGGGGTCGGTTGTGCTGACAGAGGATGAGGTGACCATGGGCTAACATGGCATGTCTTGTTGACAAACTCGCGCTTTGAAGTTCGTACCTGTCGTGACCTGTCGCACCCTGCAGCCCGGCAACCTAACCATGCCTTGGCTGAGGGCGGGGACTGGGGCTCGCCTCCTGTAGCAAAGCCACCACCTGAGCGGCTCTGGGCCTTCTGGGTCTTCTCTCGGATTGCGGATTGGAGCTTGTGCTGCTACGGACCACATCACGCACCTACCGCAATTTCGCCAGCCTGCGGCAGAGGCCTTAAGGGAGCGGCTTCGGGAGAAGTTGCGATGAGACGGGCCAAAGCCGGCCAAGCGCAAACATCCGAAGCTGGTTCCACCCGATAGACGCATCACGAATCCCTCAAGTCTCAAGGCAAGCCAAGCGTTTCTTGTCCGAAGCAGCCCCGAAACTCATCTTGGGGTCTCACCAAAATCCCAGCAGGGACAGCGCCAGAGCCCAAAGAACGAAGCTCCTCACTCGGCACGTTTACATCATTGGGTCAGCAGGGGCTGCGCGAGGTTACCCTTGGCTCTCCACCCGCGAAGTCCGGCACACAAGACACAAGACTCGTGCTATAGGAAAAAGGAAAGGCGTGCTTTTTTTGAAGCCGCGTCGTAATCTGTCACGACAAGGCAAAGTCTACGTGCCTGAGCTAATTTGCACGAGCATGCTTTGAACATTTGTACTGTTGCAGCATCACAGGATGCCACAAGCATCACGTTCTAGAAGCAGTCATTACGAAGCAGCTAAACAAGCCTAAACCCAGGACACCTCTATACATCTAACCAGCACGCAACCCAACATTTAAAGAACTGCACGCTGCACGAAACACACCTCTTGCAGCGATCCCTCCGATGCTGCACCACCGGCTTTCACCAGCCTCTCGGCCATGTGGCTATGCACCACAGCCAAAGGCAAGGGATGATGCAAACGCAGTGTTGAGATGCACAAGACACCTCCGTTTCGATTGCATACCCGCCGCAGGGGCATCTACGTGTGGCCGTGTGGCCCTGAGACTTAACTCATCAGGATGGCTTCTTTGCGCCGCACTTGAAGCACTCATCTCTGCGCGCAAAATTGTTGCAGCCACACTTCTCACACTCCCAATCCTCAGCATTGACAGAACACGAGAAGAAGCTACCATGCGTGCTGCTCGAAGCTCCAAGCAGCAGGGCCATTCCTGCTAGCCATCCACAACCCAGGCCACCAAGAAGTGCCAGTTCCAAACTATCCCACTCCAGTTTTCTGCCCGTCGTGGCTTAAGCGACTGCAAACATCCAGGAACTTCCGGCACCAGTCACACCCACACCATGCCACACCATACGAATCCACACATGCCATGCCACTGCGCAAGGCCTCCAAACAGAGGGGTGCGAGATTTGGAAGGAGGGGCTACAATATCTGGACCCTGGGGAGACGGAGGATTCGAATGCAGGATGCCCTGCCATGCCACCATGCATTCCAGAGCTATCCACATGCCACGGAAACGCCCACCATGCTGCCACCACCTCCCACCAGTGGCCATGATTGGTCAAGGCACTCCGCCCCAGTTGCCGCTAGGCCTGCAGGGCACTACTGGCAGTTGAGAGATCCGGATGAACAGTGACCCGCATTAGGCTTCCAGGGGTGGGCTCAAGTGAGTTACACAAGGACACAAGGACATGCAAGACTTCGGCAACAAACGATACACTCTGTGCACTCAGAAGAAAAATAGGCCCACATACATAGGATAACGGGTTGCAAGTGCAGGAAATGACAAGCCAAACAACAAAACCAGATATGGACAAACTTTCGTCGAGTCGTCACACTCATCTTCCACGTCATGACCAGCACAACAACAACCAATAGACCAGGCACTCCCCACCTTCCACCTGGTCCGAAGGCCCGTCGAGGGCTACGATCACGGTCGTAGCGAGACCCACCTGAGCAACACAGGGTGTTCAGGGTCCGGCAGTAACATCTGCGTGGTTCTGACTTTCCAAAAGGACTTTGCAGAGCCATCTAACGACTCTGCAGGATTTCTGAGAGGGCACGGTCATCGCGACGGTCGCTTCGCCGGTCACGGCTGTCACGTCCACGGGACCTGTCGCTCTTGAGGTTGAGTGAACTGTTCTGCCGAGACGCAGATGTTTGCCCGAAGTCCTTGCTGGTGCGTGCCTTCCGCCATACTTCCGAGAGCGATCACGGTCGTAGTCCCTGTTGTGGCTTGGGTTCAGGGGTTCTTTGCCAAGCTTGCAGTGGACGCCCCCGACACAACAGCAACTCCTACGCTTTGTTGCCCACGGCCACTTGCAACCCCTCAAGCCACCTCCTGTCATCTCTCCTGGAGCGACGGTCTGCATCCCTGTCAGGAGTTTGAGGCTGCCTTCCCATGTGTTTCGGAGTTTTGGCTTTGCCACCTAGATTTGAAGGCTAGCGAAGCTGATAATGGAACTCCAACACCGGCCTGTCATAGCTGCGGTCCCGCTTGTCCTTAAGTCGGGTCTGCCAATTCTAGACGAGATCTACATGGTGTCTCAGAACGTTGCAAAACGTGCTCCAGCGGGTCGGTTTATTTGCAGCCACGCCTCGTAGTCTCGACCCCTGCCTACGCAAGAGCAAGGGTGTAGCTTTGGATCACGGCTCAAGTTCCCGATTGGCTACTTCCGCTGACATCACGTCTTTTCTCCACACAGCTAAGCAAGACGAAGAGTTTTCTGCGCTGAACCGAAGAGCAGGACCCTGAACGGCTCGAATCCGGTGGTCGTAGAGATTAAATGGACGAAGCCTCAAGCTCCGGGGACACTTTGCGCCTCGATCACGGCTGTCTTTCCGCGGCGGGCTTGCTCCTCGGGGACTTGGTCGGCGTGGGCTGTACCTGACAACCGCTTGTAGCAGGCAACGCTGTGCAGCAGCAACTTGTCTGTCCCTGAACCATGTCCGTCCTTGAACCAAACCTGAGGGAGCGGGAGTGGGATCGCTGATTCTTCCGCAGTTATCAGAACAGAAGTGGAGCATTGAAGCATTGCTCCACGGCGCCTGATACAGTACGCATGATTTGCAGTGGGATTGCTACAGATCTCAATGTGATCTCAAGCAATTCTGGACGATCAAGCTTCAGGAGGGTCTCCGACGAGCTTTGAACTCGGCTGTAAGATTGGAGCGAGCTTGAGCCCTGTTCGGCATCTGTTGGTTTGTGCTAACGACCTGTGCACACTATCTTCCAAAAAGTCCGGAGCCCGCACGTCTCGAATGGTGGGGTCGAAACTGTCAATCTTCCTTTAAAGAAGCCCCCCGAGACCTAAGGCACAACCAATCTGGTAAGCCCCACAGTACCTTGGCGCTCGGTCGCGCTCTCGGCTGTCTCGTCGTTCACCTGGGCGTAGCATCGTAGATTGTCGGTTGCGGGTCTTTGACTTGCTCGGACTAGTTTGTGCCTTGGTGTGGAGGAGTTTGAACGAGCACAAAACAGAAAATGATGTTTTAACAATGCATAATCCACAGATCTGCGAAGTCGCCAAAGAACCAGTAAACCCAAATTTCCAACTCTTGCCGAGCCCAAGCCCAAGCCGTGAAAGCTCAAGAGCACAAGCCTCGAAGCTTCAAAAGTCCCGCACCAACAATCCAGTGTCAAGGCAAGGTGCCGGAATCGTCGCGAGGCATTGCTCTGGTACTTCCTTCAGGCAGTGTGTGGTGCAAAAGCTCCTCGTGGCGCACTCTCAGTCGGATACAGTAAGACTCCGAGCGAGAATCACCCCTCGGATGCCACCAAGTCTCACCCCAGACCCTGCAACGTACACGTTGACAAGGACCGCAGGATCTTGGCCATATGGCTGCGGGTGCAGCGCAGCAATTCCAACCTCAAACCCCTCAGCAAGAAGCATGAGGAACTCACCTGGATGAACCTTTTGACTTGGAGCGTCCCCTCGGCCACCGACACGATTTTCGTAGAGATTGTCTGGCTTCGTCCAAAATGTTTTATGTACACTGTCATTGTGTCATGGGCCATCGCAATTACGAGGTCGAGGCGGGCTTTGCTGCGCCACACTTGAAACACTCGTTTCTACGCGCGAAGTTGTTGCAGCCGCACTTCTCACACTCCCAATCCTGAGCATCATGGACGGATTCAAAAGCCCAGGACCTCTGGTCGAAGCTCCAAGCAGCAGGGCCATTCCTGCCATCCATCCACAACCCAGGCCACCAAGAAGTGCCAGTTCCAAACTACTCCGCTTAAACCTCAATCCCACTCCAGTTTTTCTGCCCGTCGTGGCTTAAGCGACTGCAAACATCCAGGAACTTCCGGCACCAGCCAAACCCACACCATGCCACACCATACGAATCCACACATGCCATGCCACTGCGCAAGACCTCCAAACAGAGGGGTGCGGGAGACTCATGGGTGACCAGGTCGACATGTGGGAGGGGCTACAACATCTGGACTGTGGGGAGACGGAGGATTTTGGATGCAGGATGCCATGCCATGCCACCATGCATTCCAGAGCTATCCACATGCCAGGGAAAGGTCCACCATGCCACCACCACCTCCCACCAGTGGCCATGATTGGTCAAGGCACTCCGCCCCAGTTGCCGCTGCGCCTCCAGGGCACTACTGGCAGTTGAGAGACCCGGATGAACAGTGATTCGCATTAAGCTTCGAGATGTGGGCTCAGATACGGCAACAAACGTTACACTTGTGCACCCAGAAGGAAATAGCACACAAAAGCATACAAATTTTGACAAGCCAAACCACAAAACCAGATATGGACAAACTTTCGTCGAGTCGTCACACTCATCTTCCAGGTCATGACCAGCACAACAACAACCAATAGACCAGGCACTCCCCACCTTCCACCTGGTCCGAAGGCCCGTCGAGGGCTACGATCACGGTCGTAACGAGACCCACCTGAGCAACACAGGGTGTTCACTTTCCAAAAGGACTTTGCAGAGCCATCTAACGACTCTGCAGGATTTCTGAGAGGGCACGGTCATCGCGACGGTCGCTTCGCCGGTCACGGCTGTCGCGTCCACGGGACCTGTCGCTCTTGAGCTTGAGTGAACTGTTCTGCCGAGACGCAGATGTTTGCCCGAAGTCCTTGCTGGTGCGTGCCTTCCGCCATACTTCCGAGAGCGATCACGGTCGTAGTCCCTGTTGTGGCTTGGGTTCAGGGGTTCTTTGCCAAGCTTGCAGTGGACGCCCCCGACACAACAGCAAATCCTACGCTTTGTTGCCCACGGCCACTTGCAACCCCTCAAGCCACCTCCTGTCATCTCTCCTGGAGCCACGGTCTGCATCCCTGTCGTCGTAGCTTCGGTCGCGCTTGTCCTGAGGTCTTCATTAGACCGGGCGGACATGCACCACCTGCGCCTAAACAGAAACAAGGAATCGTGAAATGTGCAGTCTCAATGCAGGCGAGGATGTTAGCAGCTCGGCCAGGTCAGGATTCAAAGCCTTCAGTGGATTGGTCTATGTGCAACCATGCCTCGTAGTCTCTTCCTCTGCCTGTGTCAGAGCCGAGGTCACTTTGCATGAATAATTAGACGGAGCTTCATCTAGTGCTGTGGAGCCCGAAGAGAACGCTTCGAGGACAAGAGAAGTGAGCGAGTAAAAGACTCGGGAGCTGTCGGAATCCCTTTCAGCTGACCTATGTCATGTCCCATGTTCAGGCATCCGAACAAAGCGCGGTCGGCGGAAAACTCGGGAACCAGAACGACTGAATCAGTAGCCAGAACGAGAACGGCTGAATCAGAAGCCAGCCATGATTCAGAAACCAAACGGCTGAATCGGAAACGAAAACGGCTGATTCGGAAACAACACCAAACCAGAACGGCTGAATCAGAAACCAGACGCATTGGGCACTGGATGCTGTGTGCTCAGAATGCATTCGACCATGGACACCCCCCGCACCCCCCGCCCCCTCCGCCCCGTGGCCGGCTTAAATAGGGGCCTAATTATTGGCATCTGGAACTATATGTTTACATATGCCAGGCTTTCTATGAATATTAAAGACCAGGGCTTTCCTTTGGGTGACGGTGCTCTGGGAAACCTTCAACTGCACGGAGTGTCCCCTCATCCCTTCATCTGTGGTCCCATTTTGCCCAAAAATCGGCTGGCAAAGTTTGCTGCTATCGGCTGTTTCCTAACTTAAATATGACCAGGAACAAGTCAATCGCAGTAAGTTTCGCTCAAGAATAGGTTGGCAAAATTACCGCGATTGGCTGTTTCCTGATTTAGACGTAACCACGAGCACGCCAATCGCAGCAACTTTTGCCCAAGAATCGGTTGGCAAAATTTGCTGCGCGCGAGGGGTCTCGAGCCCCGGGAATTAAATAGCTTAAATAATCTAAATCCGGAGGCATCCCCAAATATTTACATTGTTTAATTCCGGAGGTTCGGAATTTCCCGGGACCCCGCTCCCCAGGATTTATATTATTTACGCTATTTACATTATTTACACCTCGGCCCGAATTAAATGATTTACATAATTTAAATCCGAGGCCTCCACCAATGCATAAATAATTCAAGTTATTTTATTCCGGTGGTTCGGGACCCCTCGGGACGCCTTCTCCCAGGATTTGAATTAATTAAGTTGTTAATCCCGGCCCGAATTAAATATTGCAATCAATTTAAATCCTGCAGGGTGTCCCAGGCCTCCCCCATTATTTTAATGATTTAATTCCGGGGGGCCTGGGTACCCCCTCCCCAGGATCTCAGTTATGAAAATTTCGGCCCGAATTAAATAATGTTAATCGTTCAAAAGAATAAAATCCTGGGGGGGGGGGGGGTCCCGGCGTCCCGAACCTCTGGAACTAAATCGTTTAAATATTGGGGGAGGCCTCCGGATTTAAATTAAATTATTTCATTCCGGGGGCTCGGGACCCTCCAGGACCCCCCGCCCCCAGGATTCAAATCATTTCAATCATTTAATTCTCCTCCTGGAATCCCTTGGAGACTGAAACCGGTCTATTTGGCAGCTAGACATATGGTTCCAGCTGCCAAATACACCAGGTTTTAGTTTCCAAGGGTTTCAGGGGGAGAATCGAACAATGTACATAATTTAAATACTATTAAATCATCTACATCCTGGAGGGGATCCCGGGGGCCAAAGTCAACATCTAGATATTGACCTTTCCTACTGTCATGTTGTCGTTATCCTTCTTCAGTGTTTGGTTTTCTTGTTGTGATTGCAAAGCTTTAAAGATCTATTTCTTTTGTTTTGGTGTCAGCTAACTCGTTAGCAACTTATTCTAATTATGCTAATCTATGTGCTTAATTAAGTTAACTACTTATTTATACTAATTAAGCAACACCCAGAACATTTCAAGCAACCTTTATCATGTTTGGGCAGACAGTCAGACAGTGAAGCACAGTGGGCTTGTCAGTTAACCTCGTTAAAAGGAGCTAGCTGGATTCTGGCCTTCACAGAGGCGCTTCGTGTCTGCTTGGAACCCCAAGACTCTGCAGCCGCTTTGTGCAAACAGCTGGCACTCAATGTTTTGCAAGGCAAAGTAGTTCTGGGTTCACCATGGTCTGTTTCAACATTCTCGCTCCCGCTATGGTTCTGCTATCACTCAAGGCTTTACGAGGCAAAGTGGCATTCTCGATCTCGCTATCGTTCTGCTACCGAGTTGACATTCAGACTTATCACACGGTCCTGAAAGTGTTCAATGCCTCTCGCAATGCGACAGAACCAGTCCTAGACATCTACTGTCCCGTTGATGCTGTGCTCTCTAGTTACTACTAGTTACTCTGTAAGGAACTATCCAGCAGCGACTGTGCCAACCATGCAGCTGTAGATATTGCTGTACTCAGCTTCTCCGCCTCGGATCTGCTCCAACTTACCTGAAGCTAGTGCCCCCCATGCCCAGTGGAACCTACTGTGTCCACTGTCGGTCGTTTTTCTCCTTTTGAATGCTCAGGGTCGTCGATCGTGTATGGACATTCTGTGCCTCGATCACGGCTGTCTTTTCGTGTGGGGCTTGCTCGACGGGGACTTGGTCGGCGTGAGCTGTACCTGGCAAACAACCCTATCCCTTGCAGTGGCCTACCGCTCAGCGCTGATTCAGATTCAAGCTCAATGCGAAATCACCTCGAACTCAAGCTTTGACGCGATGCCGCTGCCAATTGACGACTTCCAACAATTTAGGTTACTTACAGCCTAGACGATTCCAAACGTGAATTGGCGGAGAAACCTCTGGTTGTCTCGAGTCTACAGGTGGAAGACCGCAGCTTCAATATTCGGGCGTGATGTGAACACACAGGGGATGCTTTGCTTTACGAACCTGGAGTTAGATGTGTGAATCGTATTGATTCTGCTCTCGAATCCTTTTCCTCTTCTCAGCACGCGTCGGATACACCGGTCAGCTGGTATCTTGGTGAGGGTCAGATTCGATCCGTATTTGCTTCAGCGGCATTTCTTTGCACAGTTTGCCGACCACCAGAACGAGAGAGGTTGGTCTGCCCCCGAAGTAACCGAAACTCATAACTCATGTCTCCTTGGCGACTAGCTCCATCGGCAGCTTGCACCAAAGCCCGAGAGGCCAAGGTTTCACAGCCACTGCAAAAAGTTATCTTGTTCCTTAGGGCTCCCTTCCCTAAAACAGATGCCGTGAATGGATGATTAGGTACGGTATAAAGGCACCATTGCTGTGTGTTGCTGCCCAACGTCAATGCCAAACAGAACATTTCTGGCTCACAAACGTCAGAAAACAAAACATGCACTCTCAACCGAGTCCAGAGGGCTGAAAGCAATGCTCATTTAGACCAGCGGAGGGGTTCGAAACTGCCTGGGGTACGTGCAATGATGGAAAGCAAGGGCCCTCGACACGCATGTCGCAAACCCAAGAGTACCTTGGTGCTCGGTCAGGAGCTCGGCTGTCGCGCCGATCACCTGAGAGTCGTTGCTGGAATGCTAGCTGTGGAGGACTGCAAGCCTTTGGGGAGGTGAAGGGTATGTAGAAGTTCGGCAACTGCCCGTCGTCACGACAAACAGCTTAGTTTCGGACTCCCAAGAAGGATTTTGGAAATGAATGAAGCGAAGATCTCCGAACAGTCGTAACCAAAGAACGAGTAAACCCGAATTTCCAGCTCTGGCCGAGCGCTCTCGGCGCTTCAAAAGTCCGCATCGACAATCCAGGCAAGGTGCCGGAATCGTCGCGAGGCATTGCTCTGGTATTTCCTTGAGGCAGCGTGTGTGCGTGTGCGTGTGCGTGTGCGTGTGCGTGTGCGTGTGCGTGTGCGTGTGGGTGGGTGGGTAGGTGGGTGGGTGGGTGTGGGTGGGTGGGTGGGTGGGTGGGTGGGTGGGTGGGTGTGTGTGTGTGTGGGTGGTGCAAGACTCCAAGCAGGCCCCCCCCCCCCCCAACCCCCGGCCCCCTCGGATGCCACCAAGTCTCACCTCGGACCCGGCAACGTACACGTTGACAGGGACAGTGGGAGATGGGCCATAGGGCTGCGGAAACCCCTCGATGAGGCGAGGCTTCAGCCTCGTTGGCTCCAAGGAGAGTGGGACCAATGGGACCCGTGGCTTCATGAACCTTTCTGAAACGTCAGCCCCGCTCGACACTGACCAGTTTCCTTTACGCCAACACTTCACCAAGATCGGAGTGCTTGCTGCAGTAGTACAGTATAGTATCTACATCCGACAATGCTGCAACTTTTCGTAACTACCGCCTGACTTCGTCTGGTATATATACTTATGTACACTTCTGCGGGCCGCCACCGCCGGGTGAGACATTCCTTAGGAGGCTGGCTTGGGTGCGCCGCACTTGAAACATTCGTTTCTACGGGCAAAATTGTTGCAGCCACACTTCTCACACTCCCAATCCTGAGCGACGCGGCAGATTGAAAAAGCGCCCGAAGTGCCCAACCGGCCAAAAGCTAGCATGCGTGATGCTCGAAGCTCCAAGCAGCAAGGCCATTCCTGCCATCCAAAAAAGCAGGCGACCAAGAAGGCCGGTTCACTAGTTCAATCCACTCCAGTATTTGTGCCCGTCGTGGCTTAAGCGACAGCTTTCCGGCTCCAGGAAAACCCACACCATGCCACACCATGCAATTCCACACATGCCATACCACTGCGCAAGACCTCCAAACAGAGGGGTGCGAGATTTGGAAGAAGGAGGGGCTAAGACATCTGTAAGGACACGGAGGATTGCGGATGCAGGATGCCATGCCATGCCACCATGCATTCCAGAGCTATCCACATGCCACGGAAAGGCCCACCATGCCACCACCACCACCTCCCACCAGTGGCCATGATTGGTCAAGGCACTCCGCCCCAGTTGCCGCTTGGCCTGTGCAGGGCGGTGGCAGTTGCAGGGAAGAGGTCTCAGCACATTGGCTTGAGTCAGCTCCGCAGCCCTCAGCGACCCAGCCCGGTTATCGCGTGCTTTAGAAGGTAAGAAGCGTGACAGTCCTCATTAGAGGTTCTTTGCTGAGGTGGGACGCTCCAATAGGAAGCCCGACTTATATAGATTAGTGTTCAAGGACAAGGATTACACCCGAACAGCGACTCAAAGTCAGACCTGACAGCACAGGTACAACGTAGTCGAAAACTGCTCCGCAGACTCCATCTTTGATGCTCACGCACACCTTGAGGCGTCAGTCTTCAAGCAGTACGTACAAGTTGCCAAGTGTTGACCGAAAACAAACACTAACTAGCCCTAATTCCAAAAGAATCTCAGCGAAAGAACCCTGACCTTCCACCCGGTCCGACATCTCGACGGGGGCTGCGATCACGATCGTAGCGAGAGCTGCCTTTGCCACTGTGAGACAGGGATTGCAGAGGAATGAAGGGATGGCATTCGCTGTCGAGGAGATTTGTGTAGTCCCCTTCCACCATCCCAAGCACAAGTAAAGGAAGGATCAGTCGTTCCGACTCCAAGGCTAGACACGCACATCGCGGCGGTCACTTCGGCGGTCGCGGCTGTCACCTCCGCGGGACCTTCTGAAGGGCGAACAGCTGACTGGTATGCAAAAGCTGGCTCAGGCAGTCGCTTGCGGGAGAAAAATAAAAGACATAGAAAGAGCGGGAAAAGGGTTCAATGTTCAACAAACTAGGAGGCTAATCGGCGAATGTACAAGAAGGACTGGTAGCTACTGGTAGCTATCTAGTTCGAACGGAGTTCAGGAGCCAAACTGAGATAATCTCCCGACCTTCCGACTTCCTAAACGCAAGCCACGTCAGGATCAAACTGGTGGGTTGCGGATTGTGGAAAGACTTGCGGCCATCTCCGCGGCCGAAGAGACAGAAAGTCGATCAAGCACCACAACCAACAAACAACAGTCAGGCTTTGTGTAAACAGCGATGCACGAGAACCTCGCACATTAACGACAAACACTCTGAAAAAGCTTGAGGGTCCCATGCTTATGCCACTCTAGAGACAGCTTTGCCCGGTAACTTCATCATTCTCCTGCAGGGAGAGATGCTCCGTGCCTTCCACCATACTTGCGAGAGCGGTCGCGATCATCGTCCCTGCAATGCTTGGGTTCAGGCTTGAAAGATTCAGCTGCCATGTTCGTGCCCATTAGAGTCATTAGAGGTCTGCGGGGAAATGAGTTACACAGACACACAGAGACACACACACACACAGACACACACACACACATGATTTGAAACCGAACATGGGTTAGCACGTGTTCCTACACTCGTGGCCTACTGTCTGCATCCCTTCACTCTAGAGTTGGTTGGTCCAGTGCCACAGGGGGCCCATTGGCTCATCCGAATGCAGGTACACACTCAGGCGCTTTTGAGTGCTTCCACCACAGTTCGTAGCTTCGTGGGCACGGCTCGAACTGTGGCGCCGTGCCCCCTGCTTTTTCCTTTCAAATATACTGTCAGCATTGGCCTTGGCTTCAAGGATTTACACACACAGCTCCCCGCGAAGGGGTAATACGATTCAAGGGTGCGCATATAGGAGTATGTATTGCATTCAAAAGACTTGGCTGCGCGTGGATGCTTTTAGCCTCGGAGAAACTTCCTCCGAATGTGCAGGATCTTCTGTGCTGGATACTCTCGGCGACCGATTGCTTGCACATCTTGGTCTGTTTGAGACTGAGGATAAGGGCATCGCGAAGCGAGGCATATTCTGCTGTTGACTGCAGCCAGTTTATGGCCATCACTTCCAGCAGAACTCAAAGGTTTAACTGAAATTGCTTGTCAGGCACTATGAATGCAAGACGTCTCTCCGCTGGATGCAGTATAGTACCAAGAAACTCCCCAGATTCAACTTCTTCAAGCTCAACAGGATGTTCGTAAAAATGAAGCTGACGCAACTCTTAAAGCCATGTCATGGCAATGTGCAATCTGATCCGAGTAGACGACTAACCTGTTGTCAACATACCGGAATATGGAAAAGAGATCACGATGAGGTTGGATGACATGTTGATTGCGAACCCACCATTGTTGTTCGATGAAACTGACTGCAATGTCTGCAAATACCAGTGAAGTCTGATTGCCAATGGCGCTGCCACGAACTTGCTGAAAAATCTGTTGCATTCGCGTAAAGAGCGAAGTTTGTAGCGCGAGCATGCAAAGTGGCAGAATGTCGCCCAATCGAATGTGAAAAGCTCGTCCACGAAGTGCTCGTTTCGAGTCCCGACAATGCGAAAAAGCACGTCTTTCACTTTGGGGAAAACTGTAAAGACCATGTCGTCCTGGTCATTGTGGATCTCTTTGTACCGTGTGAGCATCCACTGTACTGAAGCTTCGATACGATGAGCCGGTATCGAAGTGAAAGAACCAACAAGATCCTGGTCAAAGTGTACCAAATGATGCTCAACAGGAGTGCACCACAGAAAAGGTATGAAGAGCACGGAACATCTGTGGCAAGGTGGCATTGCCAAACGAGTTGGGGAACACATCTTTCGTCATGGACATCCAGAACTTTCAGTAACCACCATCGATGGTACAGATCACGTTGCCTCCGGGTCATTGTATCTCGTCGTCCGTCCATGTACTCAGAAAAACCTTTGGTGATCCCAAGGTCTACAACAAACGCAACATGACTCCCACGGCCGCGCAAGGACATCTTTCCGACATTGCCAGCAAGCCCTGGCTCAAGAAGTACAGATGGGCAATCCAACAGCACACTGAAGTTCCCACATCATACGTGCGCTTCTTAAAGCCAAGAAGAACTTTCCTGGGGCACGTCCCATCATCAACTATGGCACATTCCCTTTTGGTCGTTTGTTCCACTGCTTTTCTGGATGTTGCTGACGTAGCTGGCGACAAGGCATTCTCAGGGGCTTGGTGCCAAGAGAACCGACTCATCCGTTTGAAATGCGAGTATAGTTTGTTCTCCATTGTGGGAAACTTCCCTGCAACGACGCTGCAAATGGGCAAATGAAACGGTGTAAGGAAATCCTTACGATCAATGACAATTCGACGAAGCCAGGTGCGAACGTTGCCTGTGAATGTCTCGTGAACAAGAACTGGAAGTATCATTGCTTTGGCTTTGGATGGGCTGTACGGATCAAGAAAAGCCTCAATCACACTGCTTAAACAGATCTGGAGACCATGAACTTAAAGAAAACGATGGCGCCACATACGAACTCTGGTGGAAGAATCAGCCACATATATTGTAGACCACAATGATGTAGTCGCTGCAAGTCCACGCAATGTCAACCGAAACTCGCGAAAGTTAGGTTCATGTAAGGCTGCCTTTAAACTAACAACTGCAAAAGAGTGCAGAGCTGCCGACTGCCGAAGTGCATGACGACGCAAACTGGTAGTACTGCACAGTTGGTCACATAGTCATTCAGCAAGACTAGAGCAATGGCTGCGCACATGATCTTGAGTAGCTCCGGGTTCTTTGCTTTGGTTGCGCTGGATACGGGCAACGTGTATGCTGCTGCTTGATCTGGAAGTTGCGCTAGTTCTTCTTTGGGGGGGGGTCTTTGATGGCTTTGGTGATTCCTTTGAGGGCTCTGTCAAGCTGGACCTTAATCTTCTTCTCGAGCTGTAGCTTGTCAATCCTGTTGACGGCTGCTGAAGTAGTTGTTGAAGGCGCGTTTGAGGCAAGTATTCTGTTTACAGGTTGGTTGTCACAGGTAAGTGCTTTGGATAGAAAGTCGGTCGGTGGTGAGTTGGTGGGTGGAGGGGGAGGGGGGCCATCGCTGGTTGGAAGTGCGGGCTTGGGCTTCTTGGCAGGTGGATTGGTGCTGCTGCTGGGCGGTGTTTTTCGTTTGCCTTCGGGGAGGATGCTGATGCTGATGGGGCTGCATCTTCGGGCTGGTGAAACTGCCTTAGCTGCTGACTGACCCACTCAGCCAATGCTTGGGTCTGAAGATTTTTGAGGTTTGCTTCGGTTCTGCTCTTGTCGATGTGGATGTTGTGCTTTTGGCAGAAGTTTGCGTCTAGGTCAAGCTTGCTTTCGCGAGTGGCTGTAGTATAGTATAGTGTTTGAGTAGAGACACTTTCTTTGATGCTCCTGGCAAAGGCATCGTTCAAGTATCGGCGGTTGGCAATCCCTTGTAGCATACTTCATCTAGAGGAATCTCTCTAACATCACGGCCTGCGAACGAATGCTATGAAGCCCACGCCGTCGGCAGTATCTTCGACGGGAAATTGAGTCCATACACTTCATGAGCACCATGAAACCCAGCCTTTTGCTGAAAGGTACTGGCAATACTGTAATCCTGCTTGCTGCAGACCTGCCGAGATGATAGTTCTTCGGGCTCCGATCTATGCTTGCTGTTCCAATCCGAAGTCCATGAGCTGTTGTCCTGCCATCCGTCACTCCAGCCACTGCCCCACCACTGATTACCGCGCTGCCACGCCATGCGCTTGGAGTACAGAGAGAGAGAGAGAGCGAGAGCATTTGCACATGCCCTGGCACCATAGCACTGCTGACTCTTGCTCACTCAAGCACATGATTCACATGATTCTTCAGATTTAGCAGTACATCACTTGCTCCAGGTGAAAGGAAGGTGACCGGGATCGTGACCTTGCCCTGGGATCAACAAATGACGAGGATTTTGCCTTCGGCCTCCTCTTCTGCGAGGGTGGCACACCAATTGCTTTGGCATCGGGTGCCGTTGAAACACTTGGAACGGTGCCGAGGTCTCCAGGTGGGAGGAAGAGGAGGATCGGGAGGGAGGAAACCAGCAGGGAGGGGAAGAAGAGGGGGAGGAGGGGGAACAGGAGGAGGTGGGGGAGGAGGGAATGGTGCTGCTTCAGTACTTGACGAGCGTGAATCGACATCAGGCCCACCAAATGTATGCGAACCACCCAATGCTGATGATGAAACCCCGATGATGGTGGTGATATTCGGTGCCCGCGTAGCCGTTCTCGAGGAAGGATGGTTATGCAAGCGATCGTGGGATCCCGAACTCGAAGCTGAACCTGAAGCTGCGCTGGGGTTGAGGTATCTTGACACGATACTCTCACCATCCACCGCGGTTTGTTGAGCAAGCCGACGTCGAAGTGTGATTTTGTTATCATGATCTCGAAGTAATCGATACAGCAAGTTGCGTTGCTCTGCTGGGATTCCATGAACCAAAGTATTGATGTCCGCACTGTTGACTGCCATGATGTTGACCGTCAGAAAGGATTGCTAGGAGGCACAATGAATACTGATACGGCTCGTGAGCAATTAACTAACCAATACTGCATTTCGAATCACTCATGCAATACAACAGTTGCACATGCAATACACATGAGACCGTCCCCAACTGTGTTTGATCAACTCATGCCGCATTTGATTGTTGTGAAACTGATGCTGTCAATTAACATCATCATCTGGCTGCGTAGTCGGATGAAGCTGCGTAGGAGGTACAGAACTAACGGGAATGGTTGAAAATTTCTCAGAAATGTCTGGAATGAGGTTCGAAACAGTGCTTACAGTTTACTTAGCAAGATTCTAACTTCCATGAAGCTGTTGAATGCAGAAATGAAGCAAATGCAAGCGCACACTCAAGACTGACATGTCATGGCAAAACTGAATGGTTTGATACTTGCTTCCACCGCTAGGCATGGAGCTGCCTGATACATCACTGCAACAACAGTGGATCCTTGATGCGATTCTTTCGCATCAAAGGAAGAACATCTGCATAGATGATCAGTTTTTCAATCGTCCGAGCTTTCTGCCAACTGATTGAACAACACAATTGGTTTCCGTAATTATTTGGGAGCACTTGATGTGTTGACAGAAATTCCAGCACGAGCTGTCTGCACAATGGGTTTCACCCACGTTTTTGAGGCGCTGGCAACACGAACAGCGCTTCCCGAATCAATATGAACGCAGCGAGGATTGCTGTCCAAGTGTAGTGATTCTCGACTGTGCGAAGCGTCCAGCTGGGTGTCGGAAACCCCATCTGCTGTGCCCAGTGACGTAGGCGATTTGTGGTGACTTCCGGGGCATGACTTCTTCAATCGCAAAATGGATCCGGGTGAGTGATCATGTCCGTCACTCCAAATTGCAAGTGAATTGAAATCACGTAGCTTGCAACCCCGTCCATGATGTCGACTGGAACACTCTGCGTGACTGCTAATGGAGATGAAGGTGGCGAAAGGAGCATACCCATCTGAAACAGTTCAGGCAGACATGTAAGTTGCTCGCAACACTGACCCGCATGCATTCATGATTGCTTCAAGACTGCAGCAACACAATCATGCCAACATATTTCAGTTTTACGACAGTCAGCAGGGTTTGCCATTACTTGCATACTGGGTGAAACTTTGCCATCCCCCACTGGAGGTAGTAAGACATCCAAAAGCAGCAAAAGTAAAATCACATACAGGGATGGCTTGTGAGGACATTCGGAACTTGTGAACCTAGTGAGAGCTGTCACGGCTTTGCCTGCCATTTACCCCAATTGACATCAGGATTGCTTCAGAGAAAAATAACGTCTTCACGAATGAGTCATCGTTTGTTTTTTGAACATGAATGCACAACTGGATATCGCTGTTGTTCTCGATGTACATCCGCATTGATAGGTTTGACATGCTGACCATAGACTTCACCAGAAGATACAATGTTGCAAATGTTCTTCCCATGATAGTAAAAGTCAACGACGGTGTTAGCATGAGAATAACTGTTGCCCTCGACAAGATAAGAGAACATTGCCTTGGCGAAGAAGCCACGTGGTTCCATTCCAGGTGGCATGTCCAACCCATCAGTGGTGCTTCTGGAAAGCTTGCCAGTTTCCAATAACTCAAGAGCTCCCAACTCCGATTTTCGGTGAAACCCATTAAACTTGCTGTCGCCTGATCCTCTCATCGTTGCAAGGGGTCCAGGAAAATTACCCACTGCAAATCCCCAACCAAAGGTTCCTTCGGGATCTTTGTGAACTGTAGCTGGAGTTTGCGGTATCTTCTGATAATTGATACCACTGGATTTTAACAGCTTGGCGGAGTGGTGCAGAACAGTCTGGTCGAGCATGAAATCATCACTGATGCCTGGTGTGAGTGATTCGATGTGATGTCACACGCCCTGATAATCGATAGGGAGCATCAAGGAATACATCTGAGACCCTGTGAGACTAAAATCACGCCGACATGGAGAGTAATTGAATGACTCCGGGTTCGTCATGTGAAAGACCACTCCACTTTGAGAAGCTCTCAACTGCTGCTGCTGCTGCTGCTGAACTTCTTTGTGAATGTCCGCAGGTAGGACAAGTGGTGTGAGAGCTGGCTTGGAGGGCGGTGCAGGGGGGGAAAGGTGCCGGTGTTGTGGCGGGAACATAGCTGATTGTAGCAGGAACGTTTGTGTTTGTTCACGGTGGTAAAGTGGGAGGTGGTGGTGGTGGTGGAGGTGGGGGAACAGGTGTATGGGTTGTGGGTCTCTGTCGTGGCACCGGAGGTGCAGCTTTGGAAGTGGTGTCAAACGAGCATGTATGCAACTGAGTCAAGATTCTTGACCTGGGGACTGGGCAGAGGAGATCTTGTAGGAGATCTCGATCGCCGTGGCGAGTGGGATCTGGCTCTAAGTGATCTGCCATCTTCCGATCTGAAAGAAACAACGGATGGAGCACTTTGGCGCAAAGGACGAGGTGGTGGATGTATGTCACCAACATACGTAATTGGTGGTCGTCTCGGACCAGATGGCAGCTCAGCTGGCGCTGATCCGAAAACAATTGAAAGCACGGGAACGAATTCATGGCTTTGAAGCACTGGGACCACAAGTTGCAGAGTCGTAGTCACATGTTGTAGAGTCGTACTCACTTGTTGTAGAGTCGTAGCCACAAGTAGTCATATATTGTTGATGAGTGGTTGTCGCCTTTCGGAGCACAAGTAGCCACTATCCCGACATCTTTCAGCACTCAGGCAGGAGAGAATAGGAGTGTTGTTGCACCCGAAGGTGAGTATTCATGCGTCTGGCCACCGAGCTCTCTCAATCCCGGATCTTAGAGCTGGAGCCTCACGACTGGCACTTTGACAGAAAACGCGCCGAAGTACACACTTGATGTGACCCTCGAGTGACCGAGGCCAAACATGGGTTAGCACGTATTCCNNTCGTAGCCTACTGTCTGCATCTCTTCACTCCTGAGTTGGTTAGTCCAGTGCCCCAGGGGATCCGAACACAACTTACACAGACTCAAGCTTCCGTTGAGTGCTTCCTTCCACCACAGTTCTTAGTTTCGTT
>CAJNJA010010962.1:0-13736 GCA_905231915.1 Symbiodinium necroappetens | reverse complement strand
TTTAGGGATTTTAGGATTTTAGGGTTTAGGGGTTCGGGCCTTGTGGGTTTGGTGACCCTAAGCCCTCAACCCGAAACCCTAAACACCTAAACCCTAAACCCCTAAGCTCCTGAACCCCTAAACCCCTACACCCAAAATCCTCAACCCCTAAACCTTAAACCGAAAAGCGTCAACCGCAAACGATCTCTGGGTCGAGTTTTCTCGAGGCCGAGAGTAAGGAGCCCGCGACACCGGCAGTTTGACAGGCGCGAGATCTTTGGGGATTTCGGGGCTTTGGGGATTTCGGGGTTTTGGGGCTTCTGTTGTGCTATGCGGTTCTAAAGGCTGCTATAGCGGGGTTGTGAATGAAGGATCATGTTCTAATGTTTTAGGGATCCTCTTGCGGGATTCTGGCGTTGCGGGTGCTATGAGGGCAAGGGATTTTGGTCTCATTAGATGTACGACAGGGGTCGGAAGAAGGAGAAGTGGTATTCCCGTATGGTCAGTTTCAACTGATGTGATACTACACCCCGTAAGCCCTACTATGTCAATCAAGGCCCCTAAACCCAAACCCTTATAGAAACCCTGATAAGAATACCGAAATCCAGAGTGGAACCTTTCTACAGCACCTTAGAGTTCAGAGTTCAGGCGTTCGCTCAGAGAGCAGGCTGGACCTGTGAAGCTACGCCCCTTTCCCTGGGACCTTACTTGGAGGTTCATGGGTAGTCATAAGTGGGGTTATCAGAAGGGTAACTACAATTTTAGCACCCCAAAGGGGTTTAGAGCTCCCTAAGACCCTAAAGCTGAAACGATATACGTTGAATACCCTCGGCCCCAGACCCTGCAGCTTGAGACATGTGAGCCGGCAGCGCAGTGCTTCGGAATGAGCTCCGTATGAGTATCGTCGCAGAAGGTGAGCCTTAGGCCGCAGACCCAGCTCCATGGTATCCGGCAGGCCCCCAAAAGTTGCTGAACCCCTAAACTCGCCTTTTCTGAAGCGGTTCAGGGTGAACGGTTCCGGGCTTTGGGGCGTAGGTTTAGGGATCCCCAGCCATGCCCTTCGCCACGCGCGATGGCGTGAAGATCTACTACGAGGATTCGGGCGGCCCAGGCCGGTGTGCGAGTATTTTTGCAAAGTGTTTTGGTGCGTCGTTAAAGACGCACTTTAGTTGTGATTTTTTCGGTTGTATGTGTTGAATGCTCTTTGTAATGTCTTGTTCGGTTCTCGCGTGCGATTAGTTGCTGCTTGAGCGGTGTTTAATTTAGCATTTCAAATTACAGCCCGCCGTCCAGCCGACTTGATTTGTTGTGACCAATTGCTAGTTGCTGCATTTTTCGCAAGCAGGGTCTATAAACGCTAGGCCTGTGTTTTGATTCTTGTTTGTTCGTCTGTTGCAACTTATGATTTGGGCTCCTAGCCATATCACCAGTACTATGACTATGTTATCATTGTTGCACAGTATGTAATTATGCAACTATTGGGGTGTCGATTCTGGTTCTTTATGTACTATTACGCTTGTTACTGTTAGCGCTATCATTATGCTACTACTCTTCGTTATGCCGGTTCTTGTTATCTGGTGTTGCTTGCTTTTCTTCAGTTGTTCTTATCTTCTAATTATCCCTTGTTCGGCCCCAAAATCTAAGGGAATTTCAGGTGGGTAGTTTCCCCCATGCAAGCTGTACATAGCCCTTATATAGTCCTAGTCTCCCCATATAAGCCTTACATAAGCCTTATGTAAGGGTACCCACCTGCCAACTCCCTTAACCAAAACGTCTTCGAAACTCTGAGCTCCTGTCCTTCCCTTGGGCACCGGGGTCTCTTCGTCTCGACGGGCAATGCGCTGCTGACATGACCCCGCGCCACCGCTTGAATGGTCTTAATGAAGCCATAATATAGGCGCGTGAATGGTTTCCACTCTTCTTGCTCAGGGTTTCCTATTATGGACATAGTAGACATGGTACGGACTTCGTATGCTATACCTCCAAACCCCATTCTAATTCTGGAGGCCCGTGCACTAGGTGAGAAAGGCCCGGCAGCTCTAGCCGAAGTCGAACTCAGAGCCAGGATGTGGAGTCGCACCGTAACAGACATAGCAAGGGAATGATTACCTGATTAGCTTGCTTTTAACGTTTCTGGCATTCCTGCCTGACTGTCTGGCAGCATGTTTGCTGACTGGGCTTTCCGTGTTCATTTTCCATGCAAGCGCTTTCATGCTGCTCCGGTCCACTGAGAAGGCTCTCGGGTCTCGAGCACCTGTTGAGCTTACCCGATGCAGGTCCAGTGCTTTTCATGACGCACGGCTTCAGCGGGACAGGCGGCACGGTTGTGCATTTGGCGGAAGACATTCATGGACCGTTAGTGAGTTCGAGAAGAGCAAGGTTGCAGTGCACACCACACTGCCCGACCGGTTCACGTCATTAATTAGGCTGACTCGCAACATAAGCCAATGATGTAGCTGTTATACCCGCAATCATAGGGCTGGCCTTGAGAGCGCTTCTTAAAGTATCTCGACCGCACACAGCGGATAGCCTTCAGGTGAGACCTGGGACGCGCAGCTGGAACTGTCAAACGAGTTCCGCATCATTCGTTGGGATATGCGCCCCGTGGCTTCGAAGAATGGGGACTTTTCTTTGGGGACCCTTTGTTCTCAGGATCCGCAGGAAGGAGGGAGGGTTCAAGTGTACTTCAGGGCCTCAACAGGTCACCCTTGATAAGAATAGTACTAACAATAATCACACAAAACAATAACGCTAGTAACAACAATAACAAGAATAATTCTATCTTTTGTGGTTCCTGCAGCAGACGAGGATGAAGCAGCTCAGGCCAAGGGAGTTCTTCGTAGGAGTCAAGGTTCCCCAGTTCTGAAGAAGTATTCCCCGTGTCCGGTTTAGGGTTTAGGGTTTAGGCCTTCTCTTCGCCGACTCCTTGCGAAGTAGGAGGGCTAAAAAGACCGTATAAATTGAAATTGACTTAGCCGTAACGCCTTAACCGCCCTTAAACTTAACCGTAAAGCCCTAACAGCCCTTAAACTTAACCGTAAAGCCCTAACAGCCCTTAAACTTAAACCCGGAGAAACAAAGTCTGTTTTTGAGGAGGTCACGGCCGCTCAGACAGCCCAGACGCGGCGGAGTTGTACAGCAAGCAGCACCAACTGCAGGACCCATGGAGGTTTTAAGGTTTAGGGCTAGGTTTCTTGGGTTTGGGGTTTCAGGACCTATGAGGCTTGAAAGATAAGGGGTTTTGCTGGAACTTTCTTAAGGTGAAAAGTTTGGGATTCTTCGCTCAGGTTTCAAGTTTTGAGGACTTCAGAGGTTTTGAGAGTCTCAAGGTTCAGGGTTTAGGTGGCATTCGGGGTTGTTTCGGTTCTGAGCAAAGCTCCCTGCTCCGCTCAGTTTGCATTATATATATACACACATACACACACACATATATATATATGTATATATATATATGTGGAATGCGTACATACATTCATGCAGACTCTCCTTCCCGGTTTGGCACAGCTCAACTCGGGAGGTCGTGCGCAAAGATGTAAGCCCTCGATTCTGAACCCGGAGTCAGGCAATTTCCTGAAAACGCTCACCCCAAACTCCAGACCCTCAAGCCCGAAAACCTGGGTTTAGGGTTTAATAAGTAATCACTTGTTTTTGAACTAATAACTTTTTTTTATACTTGTTTTTAAACTACGAGATTCTTTAGGGTAGAGTCTACCCTAAACCCCTGCAAGCGTCGTTCAAGAGCTTCAATAAAGCCCCCGGGGAGAGGACATGGAGAGCGTCCTGGACGACTGCGGCGTGACAGCTGCCACCTTTGTCGGGCAGCCTGGCCGTATCATGTTCAGCCGTAGAGATTTCAAACAAAAAGGGCTTGTGGCTAGTGACCACGGCATTTGTACTGGGTCGGAAACGCGGGATGATGAGCATTGTCGAGATCACTGTCCTGTGCGCTGCGAAATGTTGCTAGCACGAATTACTTTTATGATTGGATTGGGCTTGTCTCTACTAATACTTTTAAAGTTATTCTCGTTTTACGACCTTTGGGCATCTTGATTATCAGAGTCTTCGCTGGCATCATCATGTTCGTTTGCAGTTGTTTTGATTATCCTTCTTCCTGTTGTTCTTTTTGAACCTGAATGCCCTAAACTTCTCTAGGAAACCCCGTGCCGTCCCCAAAACCCTAAACCCTCAACCTAAACCCTAAACCTGCTATTCTTCAGTCCGTCACCTGCCGATCTTGCCACAGGCATTCAATGGGGGGCTTCGACTCGCTCCTTTTTCTGCATCTCGGTCGCGCGGGTTTCAGAATACATGGCAGAGCAATCGTATCCCAATTCAGTCCGTGTATGACCATGCCATCATCTACCCGACAAAATGCTAGTCTAATCACTATACAGCCGCTCTGTTGCTGTTTCGGCTGGGCATGAGGGTGGGGCCAATCGGGCAGGGCGATGTTCATTCTTTTGGAACTTTATTTACACTGCGCAGTTGGATCAGGAAAGCCAAGGCATGGTAGTCTGTTCCAACATGTACTTGGAGCTTCATGGGTAGTTATAAGTGGGGTTCTAAGTAGGGTGGTAACTGTAATTATAACCCATATTCGGGGACTTATAACCCCATTTATAACTACGCATGAACACCAAGTAGAAAAAACTGCTCGGCCTGCTTTTGGCTGAGTAACAGCTGCCTCAGGGCTGGAGCTGTTCACTGTGCCTTGCCGCGGCCACCGTCGTGATCGCCGGGTTTAGGGCTTAGGGTTTAGGGTTTAGGGCTTAGGGTTTAGGGCTCAGGGCTTAGGGTTTAGGGTTTAGGGATGTGGCAGAGTTTGCCTCATGCGGCGGTGCACACTAGTGCCCAGCCGTCTACAGCATGCAATATGTCGTCGTCGCAACGATTTGGCATACGATTGTTCTATACCAGCCCTACACCTCCGAGCCCTAAACCCTAAACCATGGTCATGTTGCATCACGCAGCAGCCCAGCAGTCGCAGCTCTCAGGCTCAGCAGCCCAAGCCGTGCCGCGCGGGTCCAGGCCTTGGTGCTGCTCCCTGGTCGTCTAGCTTTGGTTTTTGGAGGTTTCAGGGTTAGGAGTAGGGACTAAGGTGCAGGGTACATGACCCACCCCAACACACATGTGCGTGCATATGCAGGCAGACACTTTCGTCTGCACTTTCTGCTCGGCCAAACAAGTTGCGCCTCCCAGTTGCCCCCCAGCCCCACCCTTAGGTCTTGATTGATTTCAGACCCCACGCTTCTTCCCGCAGATGCCTATGGCCCCAAGGTTTGATATGGCTGACTGGCAAAGGTAGCGAAGTTGACCCAAGCCTTGAGATTCAGCAGCATGAAGTTGTCTGGCATAAGGCATGGACTCTTTAGTCTCATTTCGTACGGCGAAGCTGAGGATCAGTACCGGCCCAGGATTTGCGTCCCTTGGCATGCCATTGTATGAAGGGCTCCAGTGATGGAGGTCGGCATAGGCTCTGTCTGATCTTCGGCCGTGTCCGCGGCGACGAATGCAAGCTCGGAGCTCTTAACTTACCTTTGGTTAGTAGGGAATGGAGGAATGGGAACTATTATAAGTACCATTACTACCATTCTTCCATTCCCTCCTAACCAAAGGTAAGTTAAACCCTACTCTGCGGTAAGAGGAAGCCTTTCACCATCCGACAAACCGCGATCCTCAAACCCTACACCCTAAACCCCTAAACCCCTAAACCCTAAACCCTAAACCCTAAACCCCTAAACCCTACACCCTAAACCCCTACACCCTAAACCCTAAACTCCACACACAGAGCTTCGAGGAAGGCCGAGTCGCGGCAGCGCTGGAACAGCCGCGCCGAGGTTCTGGCTGCCGATTTCGCTGCGCAGCTCGGGCCGAGGGTGTTTTAGGATTGGGGCTTGGGGGTTAGGAAGTATGGTTTGGGAGGTGGAGGAGGAGGGACGGAGCCAAAAAGTCTATGTCTCCTCCATATCTCAGAGTAGACATAAGATTGCCGGTTTAGGCTTATTTGGGATGCTTGTCAACTTCTGTAGACTGTACACCCTCTTTTGCTGCTCACCGCACAGTGTTCGGGGTATTGTTGGATGATACATTTGGATTGTGACAGCAGAACTCGCAAAGTAAGGTTGCGCGACCACCACTTGAGACCTTGCCTTTTCTTTTGTCCGACTCAAAATACCCTCCTCGAGAAGCATGCCGGATTGAGGACTGGGAGTTGGCTCGTAAGGACGTGTTGGTTCGTTCTGCTCGATTTCCCCCCAAACACCCCCAGGGAAGTTTGTATAAAAAGCAGCTAAGTGCAAGGAGCACCGGCTTCACAACCCAAGCTAACGAAGAGTCATGTCATGTCCACAAGTGAACTCTCTCCTTCCTGCGCTGCGCCCGGGACTTAACCCAAAAAGCCTTAACCCTGACAGCCGGTAGGGGCTTTACATCCCGCCTGGCTTGTCCGAGTTGTGAGAGCGCAAACCCTGAACCTCACGAATCAGTTCATCCCTGGAATGTAGCCCACTCCACAAAGACTCACCAGGCGTCAGTTGCTAGCTAGCGGATCCTCATTTTGGAACCTGTCTCAAAAGTTATGACCCTGAAGTCTGCATGCCCTGGAGTGGGACTATAGGTCCTGATATAAACCCTAAACCCTAAATGCCGAACCTGCCATGCCTGCGTGAGCGAGTGTGTGAGTCGAAGCCCTAAATACTTACATCACAATATACCCCGAAACCGGGCCCGACGCCTTGAACTCATGGTTCAGGGCCCTACATTGCGCGAATCAAGGGTTGCTGAGAGCTCCCCGGTGCCGAGGAAAGGCCGAAGCGCGTTGCCGAAGGCGGATCGGGGCAAGGCCGGAAACCGGGGCCTTTGAAGAAGTAGGTTACTACTACATAGTGCGGAATAGTAGACCCCCCCAAGGAGGAAATGATGGAACTGGTTTTCGAAATAGTCGGGCTCCGTCTTCAGAGTGAGAAGAGGGACACCATGGACTCCCGTGGCAGCCCGAAAATTCATGCACGCCGGTGACGAGATGCCGAATAGCAGTCCGACGATTGAGGGCTGTTTATGTAGAGTGTAGAGGTCTGAAGAGATTGAAATAGATGACAGGACGCGAAACCCCTGCCCAAACCGCCCCTCAGAGCCACAGCGATCGCGGCGTGCAAGTGGGCCTGGCGAATTCTGCTAAGATTCTTGGCATCATAAAGCCATAGGCATTTTTTCGTCCTTCTGGGGTCGCTCATCATACTTGCGAGCTGTGTAAGGAGTGCCTGCGGACCTTCCGCCGCGTACAGACTGGACTACTCTTCACTTCGATGTTGGGTTCTTTACAGATGGGCCGTAATTGGTACTTCGTGACTTCGGTTCTTGGGTGCGAGGGAGGCATTGTCTTTATCAGGAATTATGAATGGAGTTCTTTTGTTGGGGCACTTTGGTGTGTCGAGGTACATCTTCGCTCAACTGGAGGAGGCCGGATCATTTCTTACTGTGCAGGGCGGAGATTGAAACCGAGCGCACATAGGTAACCGGCGCATGCACTTCAGTACAACAACACCTAAAGTTAAAACCTTAACCAGCAGGACCCGCTGCTCAGCACAATGCCCCACGGTGCGGCGACTGTGCCGGGCTCAGATAAGCAGGTTCACTACAGTACAAGAAAATCGGAATTTATCGGTAACTGCATCCCCCCGCAGTCCCTGCATAGTTATCCTAGAATGATTGCGGCTAAAGCCCTGTGCTAATGATCGGGGGGGGCGTCTTCAACAGGGACCGCAGCGCTGCAGAGTCTTAAGCTCGCATCTACGCGTGGTCTAAGCCCCCAAAACTCAATCTCAACACCCTAAACCCCAAATCCCTTAAACCCTGAAAGCCAACCCCCCCTTGAACCAAGAACCCTAAACCCCGGAACCCTAAATCTTGAATCCTAAACCCCCTAAACCCAAGAGCCCTTGAAATTCTTAAAGCTCTACATCTCCTGCCCTCGTAAGCCCATCCGACTTCGAGCTTGGATCCTCCCTCGTTTCTCTATGTTCCATACATGGAGGCTCATGGGTAGTTATAAGTAGGGTTCCTTTAAAGGTTCCTTTAAGGGTTCTAAAGGGATTTAGGAGTTAGGTAGTTGTAAGTGGGGTTATAAGTCCCCTAATATGTGTTATAGGTAGAGTTTCCCTACTTGTAAGTCCACTTATAACTGCCCATAAACCTCCAAGTAGTGCTTCATGTGCTCTTGGCGCGAGGACACTTTCCAGCTCGAACATGTGTTGTGCTACATGCCTCCTTATCGTAACCCTGAGTTACTATAGAAGGAAACTTTGTCCTAATCATCAAGACCCGTATATCAAGCATTACAGCTGTGCCGAGGTCGCCTCGAGATTGGATGAGGTCAAGGTGCCGACCCTGGTTCTGGTGGGAGTGCCTCGCCGATCGGTCAGCTAAGGTCTAGGGTCTAGGGCTTAGGGTTTAGGGTTTAGGGCTTGGGGTTTAAGGTTTTGGGTTTAGGGATCTTGTGATTTTACGACTTCTGGGTTGAGGGGTTTGTCTCCGAAAAACGCACGAGCAAGTCATTGTCGTGTCAATTCAGATCGATGAATAAAGAAGGCGCATCTTCGCCCCAAGTCCGAACCAGCATCAAAACCTGCATCGTCGATCTTGGTAATTGAGCACACAGCATTTTCACTTGTGCTGTGATCCAAGGAGCAGGACAAGTCCTTCCATGCTGCCGCACAGATGATGGCAAAAAAAGTCTGGGGCTTATATAGCATTTCAATTCCCTCCTCATGGAAAGTCATGAGACAGATTTTGTTCTCATGTCCGGAAACCTTTTGGTTGTTTCCCTTCGCCACGTTGGCAGCGCCAGCCGTACCCTTCTACTGACTGGCCCAGGACGACCCATCACTGTGAGTCACGGATCCTGATGTAGTAGCCGATAGCCAGCAGTAGTAGTAGTCGTCGTCGTCACCGTGGTTGTCGGCGTCGTCGTCGCAGTGGTGGCAGTGGTAGCGGTGGTGGTAGTAGCAGCAGTAGACGTAGCAGTAGAAGTAGCAGTAGCAGGTCTACTTAGCATTGCTAGCAGGTCTCCGGGAGCCTCGCATTTCGCGTTTTTGTGGGTCTCGTCTCAAGAGTGTTTCGGACGTTTTCCTGTTGGGTTGAAGGTTTCTGGGTGTGGGAGTTGCATTGAAAGGTCGCCGGCGCAAAGCTTGCACGAGCCTCAGATTCGTGCCTTTCGAGCGCTTGATTTCGGACAGCAGGGCACCCAGGACTTAGGCTTTAGGATTCAGTGCCAATCAGGACTTCGCAAAGCTTGCACTCAGCTGGGATCTTGAGGGTAGGCTTCAGACAAAGGCACGCTTCTCGAGTCTCAGAGCACATCAGGGTTTCAGAAACTTGCAGACCTCCCCGCTACCATGAAGGCCGTTTCGAGGTGTCAGTCTTGGACCTCGTGCCTGTGCGCAAAAGCCTTCCATCGCCCAATTCCTCAGGAAGACCCAGATGTTATAAAGACCCTCCGAGCATGCTGCTCTGAGTCCTGAAGCCTCAAGCTGTTGTCATGCAATGCATTCTTGAGCAAAGTCAGAAGGTGAAACAAGAATCGACGGAGCATGGCGAGCGCCGAAAACATTCTTGATTAATAGTAGCATCCACAAGAACAGCAGCCGGGAGATCAACAACAGTGGCGACAGAACGATCATTGCTGCTGCTACTATTACGACGACGACGACGACGACTATTACTACTGCTACTTCCGCGAACTTTCGCTATCCAGCTCGCGGATCTTCAATGCAGCCCATGAAACCCAGAGGTTCAAATCCCCGGCGGAGGGCACATGGTGCAAGAAAGTGCTCCGGCTCTGAGTTCGGTCTCCGTCAGCGCAGGGCTTCGGGGCTGCAGGATTAAGGGTGTGTGGCGGGTCAACAGGGGCTTTTGGGTCAAGGCTGTAGGGCCTTAGGGCCTTAGGGTGTAGGGCTTCAGGCTGAAGAGTGCAGGGTTTCCGGGCTCAGGATGTGGGGATTATGCTGGGGGGGGGGGTATGCCAAGTAGCTTTGTGACGTTTACCTAAGGCCCCAAGCCAAAACACCGCAGGGTCCCCGACAGGTAAGAATGACCTGTTGGCTTAGAGCGTAGGGCCATGTGATTGAGTTTGAGGGTTTTTTACCAGAGGTTGTGTGGGTTTGTTGAAAAAGTCAAATCTGAACGAGGTCTGACTTGCACTGTTTCGGGAAGCCTGCTCGTGAGGTTGGCGGTATTGGGATTCAGCACTTGATCCTCTCCAGCATAATTGGGAAGCCGCCGTTGTGCCATTTTGTTTCACGTCCTTTCTGGGGAGGGTTTCAACAAATTATAATGTCATTCAGGTACATCAATCAATCCCTCCATCCTGTGAGTGGGCTCCACATCCTGCAGAGTGCCTCCTCTGCATCGTCCCCTCACTTCCATGGTGCCTTAGATTGAAGCATCACTGTGTCGATTATTCGTAGTCCTTGCTTTCCCACATACGCATGCTACATACTTGGTGTCCTGTCTTGCTGCTATCCCTGTGTCAATCGAGGTCACGGAGCCGCCGTCACTGCAGCTTTGCGCCAATTCTGCGCGACGCCGCAGCCGTCAAAGCTCTGAGTTGAGCGGCATTCCATATGTTATTACATAGCATCCATTAAGATTAACTATAATCCACAATAACATACTATGACACGATTTGAGACGCGTGCTTGCAATCATATCTCGGCCGAAGCTCTGGCAGAACTTTCGGAGTAGCAAGAAGCATGTTAGGAACATGGTAACGCATGTGGGGATTCACATTTACACATGTTCCCTTGCGTTTTCAAAAGCACGTGCTTTCGGAACGTACATCCCCTTCACCGAAAATCTTCTCGCAAACAGCCCTCAACCTCGTGGCCGAAGCCCAGAGGGACCCATATTCCTGAAAAGCTTCGTGGCCCTAAACCCCTAAATCCCTAACCTCCAAACACCGAATCCCCTAAGCCCTTAAACCCTAAACCCCCTAAACCCCCTAAACCCCCTAAACCCCCAAACCCCTAGACCTTTGTGGTTTCAGCTGTTCCGTGCCGGCGACCTTAGAGCTGCCAGAACCTCCAAACCTCCAAAGCACCAGCCACAAATAAAGGGTTTAGGGCTTAGGGTTTAGGGTAGGTTTTAGGGTTTAGGGTTTCGGGCGAAGTGGAAAGCCTGTTGCAAAAAAGGGTTTAGGGTAGGGTTTAGGGTTTAGGGTTTAGGGTTTTCCAGGGTTTAGAGTTTAGGAACCTAAGCCACTAATAACATCGCCGGGGTTTGGGGTTCAAGCTTTCGACTTTAAGGGCCCTTAGGGGATGTTAGCTCATGGTTGAAGGTCTAAGCAAACAGGGGGTCATAAACAGTACCAGAAGGTTTAGGGTTTAGGGTTTAGGGTGGGCGTTGTTGATCACGAATACAGCAGACTGAGATAGTCACTGGGCATCAGCAGCAGAATCGCACTGCAAGTAGCTGACAGGCACCGCCAAAGACACGCAGCAAAGACTACGGCTTTTGATACTTTAAGCTCTCAGCACCTGAGCGCCCTCCGAGCACTTGGCTCGGGGCTACGGATCAAGAGGAGTGGCAGAGAAGAAAAATCCTGACACAGAGAAGTCTTAACACTTCGGGCTTGCAGTTTTTGGGGATGAGGGGTTGGAGTTTGGGGGTTTGGAGCTGTTTAGGGCCCAAAGCTCCACTAAGGCCTTTCAGGTAGCCGCTTTGGACCCGGCAGAACTCCTAACATGCGCACAGGAACGGGTCGTCAGAAACCAGGCCCTTTGTGGTAAGAGCTCGAAAGGGTTACATAAAGGCTTTGGACAGGCTCAGGGTCTCAAAGTTTCTCCTCAATTTTTGAGTTTTGGAGGTTTGAGGCCCGAAAGGTTCAGAATTTCAGGGTTTCGAAGGTTCCGGGTTTAGCTTGCCGGAACTTTGTATACAGCGGTTTAGGCTTGGGAAGATTGCTTCGAGCCGGCAGGTGCACAGTACGGGTTTCAATTGTTAGAGTTTCTGTTTGGGGCTAGGGTGTACTTTAACCCCAAATAACCTACTTTTGAAGGACTTATATAAAGAAATCACAATAATTAATAAGGAGCCTTAAAACTCTTGAAGGACTTATATAAAGAAATCACAATAAGGAGCCTTAAAACATTTGCAGCCAGAAGTCTGAGGGTTTGAGGTTTCCGGTTTAGCGGCTTGGTGCCTTGCAGCTCCCTGCTCAAAAAGGGGCTTCAGGGTCTTTTAGGGTTCAGCGGCTCAGGGTTTTGGGCTCTGGGTTTAGGGAGGAGTTCGAGAGCTCAGTGGTTTGATGCGTAGGAGGTTGGTTGGAGTTTTCCGGGGCCTGAGGCGAGGTCTGAAGCTTTGTAGCTGCCTGCACTTGGTGGCCGAAGGCGGGGGCGCTTCAAAGTTCCAGGGGCTTCCAAATCGGGGGATTTTGGTTGGGCCATGTGCCAAAAATGACGTAAATCCAATGGTTAATCCCGGAAACGTACGGCTTCTGCTGGCTTGGACCCTGTTTCTCCTTGGGAGGTCGCTGCAGATGCAGCTGCTGTGCGAAAGCTGCTGGATGGTCGCACGATGAAGTCTGGTCCCCAGAGGCTTTTAGAGTTTATACTGGCGTCGCCCATTTCTGAAAATCCCACATCTTCTTTGCCGTTGTGGTTGTTTGGCTAGTTGCGGCTGCTATTGAATGTACCCCGACTTACTAGTCGCCGGCACTGCTGTACTAGCAGTAGTCAAGCTGTATGCCCGAATCACTGCCCATTGACGTCTCTTCTTTTACCCTAAACCCTAAACCCTAAACCTTCAGAATGAAAAAGACAAGCTTTCTATGCCCTCCACCGGGGTTGCGCCCGCATGCCTCGCCTGGAGAGTCCGAGTGTGAGAAACGACACACAGAACTAGAAGGCTCTCACATCCCAGGACCCTTAGGGTTTAGGTTTTTGGGTTTTGGGTTTAAGGCCATCTTTCCACCAAACTTCCGCCTTGAAATAGCAAAACCCTCAGACTAGGTTCGCCTGAATCCTTGCCTGCTTCAGCGAGTGTGCGAGTCGAAGCTTTCAGACTCCTCAACCTCCAACTCCGGCGAACTCCCCAAACCCAAAGTGAACCCTGACACAAGTTAGACACAGGAAAGCCCTTAAATCACTGCTCCACGGCCGGGAGGGGAAGACTGGAGATAGCACTCTGCCCAAGCTTCGTGGCACTCGAGCGCCAGAGCGACTGAGATCGTTGTGCCATTTTTTCTCAGCTTCGGAAGCTTCGCTTCGCCGCCGATCTTTTGGGTGCGAAACTCAGCACGACCCCAGCCGTCGATCGATACTGCTTCTGCTTCAGTTCTGCAAGCCAGCCTGCGAGAGAAGCAGTGCGCCGAAGGCTTGGATCTGCTTCTTAGACATCGTCATTGTCGTAGGGCCCGGTGCTGAGAGGAGACCTTGTGCGTGCAACCAACGTTGAGATTAATTACAGGGGCATTGGATGGCATTGGGGACTTCGATCACTGACAACTCTATGCCTGTGCTTTTTTGTCCATCTACAGTATTGTTCCTCCAAAACGTGGTTGTGCAGGGCTTTGGAGAACATCCGATGGATACAAGCTACAACAGTAATTCGCATATCGACCAAGATCATACCCATTGAGTAGATTGTTCCCCGAACTCTATGTGTAGCCCCCCGAATCAGGGACCCTGAGGCCGGGCAAGCGTAATAGCTTTCGAGCAGCCGCGGTACGACGAAATGTGACGAAAGGGTTCCTTGGGCAATCC
>CAJNJA010010960.1:0-13912 GCA_905231915.1 Symbiodinium necroappetens | reverse complement strand
TAAACCCTTAACCCTAAACCCACCCTACACCCCAAACCCTAAACCCTAAACCGTAACCGATATCCCTCTGAGGCTGAGGACCTAAAGGGCTCCCAGGCCCGACCGAGCCTTGGGCTGTGGGGGTTTTGGGGTTTAGGGTCAGTAGCTCTCGTCGAGCGGTATCTAGTCGAGCTCGCTCGTTAGCAATGGCAAAACATCCACCCACCCTTAGAATCCCATAACATTGGAACATAAAAACTTCATTCGTTTGCACTTATGAGTTTCGTTTCCAGTTGGACTCTCTTCACTTTAACATGGCGGCCAGGATCTTTAGCTGCACCGTCTGCACATTGAACCTAATCCAAAACCCACGACATGCGACAAGCTCGACCCTGCACCTTGGTGTTGCTCTGAAGCATGGCCCCCAAGTGTGCTGCGTTCCTCTATCGCTGCAGGTACTCCACAACCCCCGCATCTCATTCATGACTTATATGGGATGGCAACACAGATGGCCACATCACACATAGGTTTGAGAGGCGAGTGCGCCAGACTCGCGTAGGGATTACAACGAAGAAGTATGACGAGAATGACTGCTGTTCCAGGATCCTCAGCGCAACCTGCCTGGATCCAAAACCTCCCTGAACCATCCACTCGCCGCCGTCGTAGTTGACGACCTGCCCGGGGGGGGATCTTGTTCGAGCTTCCGCGTGTACAGTAGGTTCATACTGTTGCAGGTTTCAGGTTCCAAGATCCGCCCCCCCAAAGAAGGAGCCTGCTGGATGCCAACGGCCGTTGCCGAGGTGAAGCTTGAAACGTGCACATCCTGCAGTCCCGCCGCTTCGCTGCTTTGGGGGCAAAGGAACAGGAGTTCGGGGTTCCGGGTTTACGGTGCCGTGTAATTGCCCTCATCCTATAACTGAGCAAGTCCAGCTCTTCCAGCTGTTCAGAGTGATATGAGGCCGCTCTTATTGCCAAGCTTCTTTTGCCACTAGACCAACCCGGTCCCCGAAAAGTCGAAACTGCATGAACCCAAGTCTAGCCGAACGACCTAAACTTTACCCAACCTTGACTGAGCTGCTATATGTACTGTTCAAAGTCGCGGAATGAATCCCACGCCACCCGGACTTTGCCTCATTTCAGATCTCAAAACCCTGCTAAGACGCGCCCGGACACGCCTCGTGTCCCAAGCCATTACATCCACTACACGCCCGGACGCCCGTCGTGCGGAATGCTTGCAAACGCTTGCGAACACAAGCCGGCGCTTGCGGACGCTTTCCCAAGGCGATTCTGCGAGACGCCCGCTCATCTAAACGAGAACTCAGCTGTGCCTCGAACATGCTCCATCTAAGACAGGGCAAGAGCATTGCCTAAGCGGGGATCCACACAAATGCCATCCTCAAGATCGGAAAGGCCAGTTGTTCCGAGTTTTAAGGTTTGGGGGTTCAGAGATGCATTCTGCAGCACGAGACGGCACGAGGAGCTCCAAGTATGGGCAACTTTCATGCGCAGTCCTTGCAACTGCAACTCGAACTGGAGGCTTGTTAGGTGTTTGAGGGTGTTGTTCAGTCCAGGCTAGGGTGTAGGGCTTTGGGTGACTGGCCTGCGTCTGCGATGCCAAGCTGTCCAAATGTCTTGGCCTTGGAGGTTTAAGGTTTAAGGCTCGGGGTTGTTTCGGAGTTTTGTGCTTTTGGATGCTTGCTTGCTGTTCAAGCGAAGGTGTTTCGGGGTGCGATTGGCGAAGGCTGTCGGTGCTGGTGGTAGCTCTGGCAGTGCTTCCTTTTCGTGCTAAGCTTTTGAGGTTGTTCGCCTCTCGTTTCTCCTTGCCTTACAACTGCAACCCTCAACCCTAGACCCCCCACACCCTGAATCCTTATGCTCTGCACCTCCAGCCCGAAAATCATGCACCCAACCAACTCTGACAAATTGATCGTGAATCCCCAACAAGCTCCTATAGCACCCTGCATTGCAAGCCTCTCTTTGCTACGAGAACCGCGGATGTCGAGCGATGCAGGCTTTCGGCGTTTTTGCGCTGAGGGGACAAGCGCGAAAAAGATTGTCCTCATAACCTTGAACCCTCAACCGCCGAAAGTGCCCGAAAGCCCCCAACCTCTACGTAAAGCCCCTGAAACTCTCCCCCGAGGTCGAAGCAAGGAGCATGTTATGGACGCACCGGAATCCATCCTCGGCTTCATTAGGATCCAGGAACTGGGATTCAGGATTCAGGCTGCGAGTTGGAGCAAGCTCCTATGAACAAGGCTGCCTACAACTCCCGCCCCCCCCCTCTCCCAAAAGAAATTCGATATGCAGACATGCACAGAGAAACGTACTCATCTCTGAGCGGACTCTTACTGCAGTGAAGCTGAGCCGGTAACTCCGACGTCACCGCGGAAGGCTGCCTCGCAAGCCGAAAAGAGAGACCCCCTACCCGGATGTTGAGCGTTGAAAGCAGGGTTTTTAGGAGGGCTTGACATGTCTTTCAATGGGGGCAACAGGATGTCTTCTTGACACCGAGTTGCAGCAGGGGGGGGGCCCCACCCTGGGAGGCTTCGGCCCGCGAGGATGGTTACAGTGCAGGGCTTTTGGGCCTGAAAGGCCTGAAGGCTGAGGCCCAACCTTTCGGTGCGATTGACAGAAATCCCGGAACCACAGCCCGAAATTTAAAAAAAGGAAGTGCTCACATCATCCCCTACATACTATTCAGCTGCCCTGCCCGCCCAGTGCCCTGGCCTACATTGAAACTACACCCCCCGATAGCTCTTGACACCCTCTCGTCCCACGGCTGCAAAAATTGGTCTTAAGGTGGGCATCTCGTCGCAGTCGCCTGTCGGATTCTCTGCTTCTGTTTTGCGCTGCCGGGGGCTTCGAGGAATCCTGGTGCGCCAGCACGGGGGATTTGCTTTCCCGGTGTGTGCTATATGTATATGTATATATATATATTATAGATGCCAAATCATATGTAAGTGTGCATATATATATATATGTGAATATGAATACAAAGATGTACAGATGCACGTGCATGTGTGTATATATACAATTACAAGGGGGCCGACCGGGTTTCCCTCTGCAGGGATAGATATGTATGTATGTGTGTACATATATATATATATGTATACATATACATGTGAGTGTTCAAATTTATAAACCGCCGATCTGTCAACCCACAAATCTGCAAATCTGCGATCTGCGATTCTTCGCAAAAACGCAGATTTGGAGATTACACAGACCCTCTGCATGATCTGATCTGCAAATCTACAGACATCTGCGAATCTGTCAATCTGCGAATCTACGAATCTGAGCTTCTGCAAATCTGAGGCGTGGGGCTTCAGAGGGTACCATATAAATATAAGTATATGTATATATATATATACATATACCTATACATATACCTATACATATACATATATACATATACTTATACATATACATATACATATACATGTACATGAGTATTTGCATATGTATATATATACACACACACTATAATATGTATGTATGTGTATATATATATATACTTATTTAAATTATAAACATGCATATATATATATATATAGAGTCAGGTGTATGTATACTTACACATATATATATATATGCATATACATTTATATATATATATGTATATACCTACATATATGTGCATGTATGCGTGTATGTATGTATGTATGTATGTATGTATGTATGTATGTATGTTTGTTTGTTTGTTTGTATATATATATATGTACATACATATACACGTATGTGGAATCAATAGTAGAAGGGCGCTGGACTCCTTCGAAGACTGTCCCGACATGTTAAATCGAACGTGTGTTCAACCATCTTGAGCGAAGAAACGCCTCCTACACCGCAAATACTCGATGCAGCAATTTCTCGATTTCCTCCGGTGTAGAGCTTGCGGTTTCCGGTTGGGGATGATCTTATATGTATATATATATATAACTTTGACTACTATTCTCTCTCTCTCTCTCTCTCTCTCTCTCTCGCTCTCTTATATATATATATATGTATGTATATATGCATCCGATGAAGGAGCCCTAGCCGTAACCCCTGAAAACCTCAGAGTTACGAAGACAAGAGCGAAAGGGCAAAGGTGAGTGCCTCCCTTGCAACTCCGGAAGCCCGAAGGGTCCTAATTAAGTACCTATGTGGGTTGGGGGTTTAGGGTTCGGGCCTGAGGGTTTACGGTTTGGGGAAGAGGATTTAGGGTTGAGGATTTAGGGTTTAGGGTGTAGGATTTCGGGCGTAGGGTTTAGGGCCTAGAGTTTAGGATTTAAGGCTTAGGGTTTGGTTTAGGATTCAGGGTTTAAGGTCCCTTCGTATATAGCAGAATGTAGGATTTCTGTATCGGTGGAGAATTTTTTAGTTTTGTTTTTTGATGCTCTTTTTTTATTGGCCTGGCGGACGTGGGTTGAGTGGGGTGCAGGGGGGTGCCGGGGCTGCGGGGAGCGCGCGAGGCGTGGGGGCGGCGGGGAGGGGGTGCTCGAGGCCCAAGTCTTTACGTACAAGTGGGCTTCGAAGCAATTTTCAGTCTTTGTTATATAACGTTTGAGTGACTGGTAACATATCTTGCAGTATTACCAAAACTGGATTTACTATTGATGTAATAGTTTGTTTGACCTCAATATACATATCATAGCGAAGTAATATCAATATAAAATAGAAGATCACAATGCTTGTATAACACATCGCATCAAACCTAAGCCAAGTCATGTCAATACGGTATGTTGCTTCCCCAAAGTGATGCTAATGCTGCTAATGCCAAGTCTACACCTTTCCAATCCCGACCCTAAACCCTAAACCCTAAACCTTAAATCCTGAACCCTAAACCCTAAACCCTAAACCGTAAACCCTTAACCCGAGAAAGGCCTGAAGAGCAGCTCATCCAGCCCCGTGCGCTCCAAAGGGAGCCACGACATGGTTGAGGGTTTAGGGTTTATAGGGTTTAGGGTTTAGGGCTTAGGGTTGCGTGACGGGACTCTTTGAATGGTCGGGCAGCGGTGACTTCGTGAAAAGGCGTTTTGCATCTTTACGGTGGGGGGTTCAGAATAATAGTATAGGCTAGTAGTCTCTCTGGTTCTTAGTAGGGAATGGGGGAATGGGTTATTGGGGCTACTATAGGGGACCTTAAGGGACTATCATAGGGATCCATTCCCCCATTCCCCACTAAGAACCGGAGCGTAGTTTGGGGAGCATATGATTTGTGGGTGCTTGAATTCTCGGGGAATGATTTCGAGCTTGAATTTGTGCAGAACATGCTTGGTGCATTCTGTTGGGGTCTGAATAATCATGATACCGGATGCCCTAAAATTCCCCACAGAAGGGTTTAGGGTCTACGGTACAGGGTGTAGGGCCGATAGTATAGGGTTTCGGGTTTGCTTGAGGCTAGAGCTAGGGGTCTATAGGGTATAGAATATTATGCACCCTGACGAAGGCACTATCATCAGTCGGAGGGTTTCGCTACTGAGGTGGCAAAAGGAGGGGCTCAGGTTCTACCATATACATACTTAGGACCCTTTGAGTTTAGGCTTCGAATTGAGTGCCTGTGTTTTGCTATGGCTGGTTTTCAGCTGACGGCGGCCGGCATCAAGGTGCTGTGAATCTCAACGTCAACTTGGCAACAGAGTAATTAACTCTTGCTAGTCTTTTTGCTTGCGGATAAGCCCAGAAAGACCCTGAAATAGTCACTAGCTCAAAGCCCATGTTCACAAAAAGCCAGGGTGAAGGACACCGAATCGTTCAGGGCCAGTTAGTCGTGCATTAAGCTCAGCTTCTAATACCCTAAAGCCTAAACCCTAAACCCCAAACATTAATACCCTAAAGCCCAAAACCCCAAACCCTGACACCGGAATGGCAGAATCGATCCTGGCAGTTCCTCACACGGCGTGGCCCTCCCCTATCGACCGTCAGCCTCGGAGAATCCCTACTCTAAGGGTCCAAGTACCTAGTGGTTTAGGGTTCCTTTAATGGTTCTATATGGCTCCGTCCAAGTACCTAATCATCATATACTCTTCTGCTAACCTTCAAATCCACTATCCGTAACCCAAGTACATGGTTATTAGGTTTCTTGGACCCTCAACCCCCCTTCCAACCTCACAAATCCCTATAGATTGACCTAAACCCTAAACCCTAAACCCTAAACTCCAACCCCACAAATCCCTATAGATTGTAGATCTCTTGTGGAACTCTGAAAGGACCTCCCCAACTCTTAGGTCCTTTGGACCCTTAAGGTCATTAGAATCCCCTAAACCCTAGTCTCATCTATTCTCATTATTTCTACCTGGGGATCCAAAAACCCACCGTTGGGAGGGGTCATAACCTATTTTTTGTAGGGTTAGGGGTCACAGGTTACTCTTAAGGCCCAAACCCTGTTCTAACTCTTTGGCACACGACTTTGAATGCTTAGGGGACTTGGGAAGTAGGATACCCCCAAAATACTGCGAGGCCATGAAACCCTAAACCCTAAGCCCTAAACCCTAATCCCAAAAGACTGCGAGGCCATGGGATCCCAAGCATCAAGAAGCCTGTTCTCTGATGAATATTACATGTACCTTGGCTTCAATCTCTCGACCCCTTGGGCAATCAATCAATCTATCTCTCTATCTCTCTATCTATCTATCTATCTATCTATCTATCTATCTATATACATATATATATATATGTATACATAGATGTCTCTCTCTGTGTAATATTACATATGTATATATATATATATAAACATCTGTACATAGTACTTTGAAACATGATGTAAATGAGATAGTCATATAGTACGGTGTAACTGTATATAGAAACTACAAGAATATGTGGTCGATCTTGTCGCTAGTACGTAGCCTAAACCCCAGCCTGAATCTCAAGACTACCTTATGCTGTAAGCTATACTTCCACACGATAGATTGCACTATTGCATTTTAGTGAGGGCCTGTGGGGACGCCGAATCCTAAATGCCTCAATGGCAAACCTGGCCATTTCCAGACTCCTGGAGACCATTTTCTCGGGAATCATATGAGCAGTTCTCCAAATTAGGGTGCCATTTTAGGTCACCAGTACGGCACCCTCATAAAAAAGGACCTCCCACAAGAGACCTTACTTTAGAGTAGGGCACCCGTATAAACAAACAACACCGAACGGATCCTATTTTAGAAAATTGCCCATTCATACCGCTCTTCTTCGTGCCCGAGCGTGGGCCCTGGCCAGTCTCCTTCAGGGCACGAAGGCTGGGGAAATTTCACCCTAAACTCTAAACCCTAAACCCCAACCCCGAACCCTAAACCGGGTTCCTTGAAGGGCTCCTTTAGAGGGATCTATGAAGGGATGTTTTTAGGTTCCTGGTTCCTTTTGAGGGTACCCCAAGGGGGGAACCTGAGAAATTGGGTTAATCCGTCGCTCTCTCTCGGGTACTTTAGGGTGTAGGGTTTAGGGGTTTAGGGTCCCGGGTTTAAGGTTTAGGGGTGTGGGGTTTAGGGTTTAACCCACACCCCTCGAAATCATGAAACCTCCAATGCAAGATGCACATTGGTGTTCGTCGGCCCCCGCGACGCTACACCGGAAAAAAAAAAACCGGCAAAGCTGAAAGATAGCAAGAAAAGAAGAACGATTGCAAAGTCGACATCTCGCCAAAAACGACCATCGCAGGCATTGAGGTTAAAATAAAACGACTAAGGTTGATCTAACCGAAGAGAATACGGCCGCAGAGCCTGCATCCTCTGAACTGCCATTAGACTTCAGCGAGAAAGGCTTAGGGTTTAGGGTTTAGGGGTTTAGGGGTTTAGGGGTTCGGGGTTTAGGGGCTTAGGGGTAAGCGTTTAGCGTTTAGGGTTTAGGGTTTTCGATTCGACGCGCTGGCTACTTCACGACAAGCGGCCTGGAAAAGCCTGCCTTCCTCAAGACGTTTTAGAAAATAACACACCATGACATACCAGAGCAGACGGCATCCAATACTAGATCAAGAATGTGAAGCACATAAGGATTTGCCCTAAACCCTAAACCCTGAATGAGTGCACGAAAGACCGTAAGGACAGCTGTCAGAGTCCTGAACACTACACAATACAAGCTCCTGGCTGCAAAACAACACGAACTTTAAGGCTTAAGGGCTGGGTACCCTAGCCGAAAACCCGTTAACCTTTTCAATTCTGGTAGAAGAGTTTAGAGGTTACCTACTCAGCTACGAAGTAAAACAAGATGTCAGAATAAAGCCACCTTCACCGTATCGAAGTATCCCAAAGAGGTTTTGTTGGGTCACTGCCTCAGAAGCCACCAGCTTTGCGGACCACGCAGGCCTCCCACTGGCAGTAGACCGACTCGACATCCGGAGGAAGAGGAAATCGTCCGGAGGCGTTGGCAGGATTTACCATCTGCTGGACCCAGGACTGCATAATTTCAGATGTCGCCGGACCATCTGCATACCTCTCTTCTTCAATAACCCGGCCACAACATGTTCAAACGTGAAGACAGACCTATATATGTGTATATATATATACACATAGATATAGAACTGGTTATATAAACCCAAAACCCAAAACCCTAAACCCCAAACCCAAAAAGCTGAAAGAGTTCTCCAATTGGCTATCTAAGAGACTCCGCTTCCCTGCCAACCTGCAGGTCCTCCAGGAAGTGGGTTTAGGGTTTAGGGGTTTGGGGTACTAGGGGTATTAGGGGTTTTGGGTATTAGGGGTTTAGGGGGATTGGGGTTTAGAGGTTCAGGGTTTAGGGTTTAGGGGTTTAGGGGTGTAGGGTTTAGAGGTTCAGGGTTTGGGGTTTAGGGGTTTAGGGGTGTAGGGTTTAGAGGTTTAGGGTTTAGGGGTTTAGGAGTTTAGGGGTTTATAGGGCTTAGGGAGTTTAGGGTCCTCCAGGAAGTAGAGGCCACCAGGTCGGACGGCAGGCCAAAGACCCTCGAAGCTGGCCTTTATTTAAGGGGCTCCTCCAGTTATAAAGGGCTCCGCTAGTTATAAGGGCTCTATAACGGGATCTATAAGGGTTCTGGGTAGATGGGGCTTCGGGTCGATAGGGCTTCGGGACTTAGGGTTTGGGGTTTAGGGTGTAGGGCTTAGGGTTTAGGCTTTAGGGGACCTTGACGTGCTTGTTGTGGTGACTGCCGTCATCAATGATGATGTCGAAATTGCCACCAGTGGTGATCAGCCATTCTTGCAGAGTGGCTGCATCACCCTGGTCTCCTGTCACAGTTCTGAAACCGTCGAGCCGTCCCACCTTGCGTTCATAGTCCACGCAGGTTGCTTGATACTCTGCCTCCCACAGATCTAGGCTGGGAAACAACTTTAGCCATAGCCTTGCACTTGCACCCGTGCCGGATACCATACCACAGCCAAGGCCAATTTCGAGCATCTTGGCTTGAGGGGAAGATTGCAGATAGGGAAGTAGGAAAGTACCAAACATCACCTGATACTTGTGAGTTGTTGTCTTATCGGTCTGCTGGCGCATTTCGCGCGCTGCTTGCTCAAAGGAATAGACCGTGTGAGCGACAAAATTGCCGCTGTCACTTAAGTCACGGCGGCACACTTGCTTCCGGATCATGCACGCCTGCCGCTGACAGTAGATGGACTCGAGGCCGCTTGGCATTGGGTGGGCATGGGCGCCACTTGGAGAAGGTGCCCAGATTAACAGCTGATCAATCCATTGCGCAAGTCTGTTGGAAATGCCAGCCTCGCGGTCATTGAAAGCTTCTATAAAATACATGCCGCCTGGCCTCAACCGAGGCCACAGCGAGTCAAAAACTGTCCATGCAGGTGTCTGCTGATGATGGTTCTGAGAATGGATAACTACATGGAGATCCCCGACCATGGAATCCAACCACTTCTGTAGCCCCACTTGCCTTAGAAGATTCAAGACAGACCGGGAGCACAAGCTTCAAAACTACAGTTGGCACGACTAAAAAACCTTCAACCAACAACTGAAAGTGTTAATAAACTTGGAAGAGTGGAGTGCTTTGTCTCGCCTTCACAGGTGGTACTAAGACTTGCTTCCCAGAAGGCAGCAGTTGGAAACAGCTTCTTCCATAGAGGCTTGCGTGCCCCGGGGCCATAATCCTGATTGCAGCCAGAACCTACCTCAAGCAACTTTGCACTGGGATGAGTCTGCATGAAGGGCAGCAGGAATGTGCCATATATCACATGGAGCAGCATGGAAGACAACTTCTCCGAGCTTGCAAAAGCTTTCTCAGCTTCCAGAATGGACTGAATAGCTACCTGCCTTGGGGGCAGCCTTTCCCAGGCCACAGTCTTCGAGCTAAGTTCTACATGAAGCGGCGCGAGAAAGCAAAGTAAGGGGCCATACAGGCATGGAACCCCTGAAACGATGCGCTCGTGTCTCTAGTCCAGAGGACTCCACCCAAGACTCCTGCAACTGCCAGTGCGGCAAGCACCAGCATGCGCTTGCGCTGACACCATCCACGCAGGGTGGCCATCTGTCTAAATTTTAAATGTCAAGGAGAGGTTCAGAAGGCGGAGTACCGCCAGGGGCACGCAAGCATCTAAAGCTGGCAAGTTAAACTGCCGTCTATAGAGTCTCTATGCGCTTGGCAGCTTGTGATGTCAGAGCTGGTATAGTAAGAACTCGTCCAGACTTTTAGTGTGCATTGATCTAGTCAGCGCGAAACGTCTGTGAGCCGAAAGTCGCGTGCTGAACATTTGCTGTTCTGGCAGGTACATCATCGTTACCTACAGTCTCCGTTGTAGTTCCTGTTTTTGGTTTACCTAAATTTATTTTAAGGATCCTAAACGGTAACCATAAAAATGCACTACAATGGAGACTATAGGTAGAATCAGTTCGTAGGCGAGCCGCAAAGAGAAGCTTGCGGGAGTGAGCTTAGGCCTCAAAGGTTCTACCTTCTTGTTAGGTTTGGGCCTTTAGGGCTTTAGTGTTCTAGGGTTTATTCAGGGGTTTAAGGTTTAGGGTTGCTACCATTCCAGCTGGCGAAGATGCTTACACTGGATTTTCAGATTCCCGCAGACACCCCCGAGCCTTCCGTCCTAGAGGGCTATATCATATGTTCTCGAATCGAACTGAGGCCCCCTGTGTAAAACTGGCTGATTGGCGTATTGTTTGCGGCATTTCGTACGGACCCTGATTTACCGAACATCCGGTACTGTGCAAAACCAATGTCGTCAGTCTGTAACTTCCCGGCACATAGATCGACACGACATTCGGTTGGGGTTGAGCGCTGTGCACGAAACACGAGCGGAAGGCGGAAGTGAACTCAACTTGGCATCCTCAACCCTACCTGGACCCAAGGAACCTGCACTGTTAAGGACTTACATAGTCCCTTAAAAGAAGCAGGAAACCATCTTCCCACTGTTCAGCTTTCAAGGGGAGCCAACGAAACTGACAAAAGGGTACCACCGGGGAACTTGGTCTAGCTATACCGTAAAACCATCTTGAGGAACTCCATCAACCCGAAACCCTAAACCGAAAACCGCTCCTTCAACAGGAACTGTCAGGCCAGTCTGTCTGTTTTTGGACTAGAGGTGCTGAGATGGTTTAGGGCTTAAGATTTAGGGTTTGGGTTCTTTTGGGGTGTGTACTTCAGAAAGGAACACCCTAAAAGATCCCGAACCCTCAACAACCCAAACTCGAAACCTTAAATCCTAAACGCCCCAAGCTTTAAGCAGCGCCCCATGTTCGTTTTGCTCCACGCAACCTAGTGCGGGCCGAGCTCTACTAGCGGCTGATGCGGTCTGGCCTACTGCTTGGAGGCCCGGGGGACTTAGTAAGTCGGTGATAAGTAGGGCTATAATTGGGCGTCACTCCATATTTAAAGTACATATAGCTCTACTTATAACATACTTACTAAGTCCCCTGGGCCTCTAAGTATACGGGCTCCTGAAGTTTTTTCATAGGGTTTAGGGCATTGGGTGTCACTCCATTTAACATACGTATAACATACTTACTAAGGCCCCTGGGCCTCTAAGAATAGGTGCCAGGATCCCACATTTATACATGTCACTGCAGCCTCGAGGGCGTAGGGCTGCTGGGGGTTTAGGCCTTTCAGGGTTTAGGGACGAGGGTTTAGGGTTCAGGGTTTAGGGGTTGAGGCTTTAGGGCTTAGGGTTGAGGAGCCCGAAGAACCGATGGGTGGTGGACTTGAAACATTCTTGCATCCTAGCAGCCACTATCCCTACACCTAATGCTCTACCTCTTTTTTAGGTACCTACATTTCTATACAACAGGTCCTATTCATAAAACTAGGTACCTAACCCTAAACCCTAAACCCTAAACCCCCTAAACCCTAAACCCTCTAAACCCTAAGCCAGTGTCTGCCCTCAGGGAAGCGTCGGCAGCATGGGCGGAGTGACGCCCTTTGGAAGCTCTGCATACCTTCAGTTTCAGGGGGTTCAGGGTTTGGAGCAACAGTTTTATTTTTTAGGGTTGAGGGTTCAGGGAAAGTTTAGGGTGTGGGGGAATTAGGGTTTGGGGTTTAGAGTTTAGAGGTCAGGGTTTGCATTTCCGTGCCTCGATTGTCTCACTCACGCACCCTCACACAGACCGACACCACCATCCCATCCTGCGCGCACAACCCGTAGACCCTAAGTTGCAAATATTGCCGAGGGGACCCTAGCTCATGTCGAAGACAAACCCTTAGCCATGCATTTGCCCATGACCCGACCCTAGGGCTCCGTAGTTACCGAAATACTGGGGCTATTGGGGTTTAGGGTTTAGGATTTAGGGTTGAGGGGTTGACCTAGTAATACGGGTTAGGGTTTAGGGTTTGAAACATACTTATGTGACATCTGGAACCCTAGCGCAACATGCAATACCGACTACTTCCTAAAGACGCAGCCAAACCTGCAAAGTCTGTTCCCTCAACGTTTCGCAGGCAAGCTGGTTCCAGCCTCAATAGGGTGAGAACTGCAGGAGTTGACGTAGAGTTGCCACAATAAGGCAACAACCGCTTAGAATGGGCGGTGGAGGCTTAGGGCTTCGAGTGTTAAGGATGGCAAGGGTGTATGAACCTCCGCATGTTGCCGCACATGCTTGCTTTGGATGTCTCTTCGTTTAAAAAAACAGATTGAAAAGTTGGCCACCCAAGGTGGTCAAAGAACACTACAAGATCAGATTTAGGGAAATCATAGAACTGTCAGAGTCCGAAATGAATCTGAGCACTAGCCTGTCGGCACTAAACCCGAACCCTGGACCGAACAAGCGGAAAGCATTATGTAAGTTAAAGGATATATGCCAAATTCGTTTATGCATAGATTCATCCCTAACAGGCAACGAAATACTGAACCAAGTGACCCTAAACCCTGACGCCCTCTCTCTGCCTGGCCTTTGACAAGAAGCCAAATCTCGCCAACACCGTTACTGGAACCCTGCCTTACGATCGACCCCTAAGCCCCTGTAACTGTAGCACAACATACAGCGTGACAGATTAACATCCTACACAAACCCTGTAAAACAGTATCAGAATGGGTGCAGAATTTGTGTGGGATTTTTTGCATCTGTGGGATTTGTTTTGGTTGCGTCAAGAGTGTGGAGAGTAGTGGTTGCTGCGGGACAGCTATACTCCGAATTAATGTTGAGGAGGGTTGCCTGTGTGGGGGCCCAACCACATTATCGCTTTCGGGTTTAGGGCCCAGGGTGTGGAGATCAGGCACTCAGCGTGTCTCAGTATTCTGCGCAAAGTTCGGTCGATGGGCCAGGGCGGAATGCTACTTGAATGACTGCCTGACGCAATGCCGACAAACCATAACTACCGAGGCCCATCAGGATGTCTGCGCGAGTGGCCCGCAGGCTAGCCAGGTCGTAGTAGTACTAATCGCAGTTGCAAGAGTAGTACTAGCAGTGGTAGTGGTAGTGGTACTGGTAGTGGTGGTAGTAGTAGTAGTAGTAGTCGTAGTCGTAGTGGTGGTAGTGGTGGTAGTGGGGTAGTGGTAGTGGTAGTGGTAGTGGTAGTAGTAGTGGTGGTAGTAGTAGTAGTAGTAGGAGTAGGAGT
>CAJNJA010010959.1:0-13912 GCA_905231915.1 Symbiodinium necroappetens | reverse complement strand
GTCCAGGTCCCTGTGCCAACTGCAGTCTACGGCGGTGGAGCTTAGGGAGAAGCCTGGCTGCAAATGGGCCCGACTGTGAGTCCAACAGTTCCAGCTCGGCAGGGCCAACACTGCGGCGATGTTCAGCCAGAGCAAAGTCATCAAGGACTCTAGAAGCAGGGCGCTGCCAGCCACGCAAGGGGACCTCTGGTTCAGCGTCGTCGGCTGGCTGCACAGGGGCATGCTGGGGCAAGTGCAACCGCAAACTCACACGTGAGCCCGGGCGCAAGCGTACGCAACGCAAACCGGGCTCGCGGGGCCGCGGTGTATAACAACAACAGCCAGGCGACCTGCGTGTCACCAATGCGCGGCGACATGCGCAAGAGTTCACAGTGTCAGGCGCTCAAAGACTGGAGGTGATTCGCGATGAATTGCGGCGAACCGAAGGGAGTGCCGAGCAACACCAAGCCGCCGGATGTGGGTTCAGGCGCTTGGCCACCGAACCACACGCGACCGTCAGACTGAATATTTTACCGAGTCGGTTGGAAGTGACAACAGCTTAGTGTAAGGGGACGCCTCGGGCGGCCGACCGCTGCCATCCTACGGCATTTGCTGACGAAATGCAGCTGGGCCTACTTTGCGATTCGTCGCTTTTCTGGGCTGTGTTATGGCTGCCACCCATTTGCAATCAAAGCCGGGCGGCTGCGAAACAAAACCGTAAGCTGATGCTGGGGGTCAGCGAAGTCCGGCGATGTCTGTTTCCGTGGCATGCGACCGACACTGCTCGAGCGGAGCGGCACGCAGCACCAGCGAGGTGGAACATCCAACGCAGGCCGGACTGCCGGGTCGCGTCTCGCCCCCATTTCGCCTATGTGTGCAGCTGCTGCTCGCGCGGAGAAGTAACAATGCCAACTGCAGGTGCATGGCTTCGGGTGGCAGCGGTCTACCATGCTCCAGCTTGAAGACCGGCGTGCGACACAAGTAAGGTGCAAGCGGCTGAGGACAAGGAAGGCAGCAACGTGCGGGCGCAAATACACAATGTTGCTAGCCATGCGGCCAGTTGTGTGTGCCTCCGCGCACCGACGTTCGTTTCCATACAGACATGCGTGTGCCACCGCAAACAGATGTGTGTGCCTCTGCGCACAAACGTTTGTGTTTGCCTCTGCACACAGACGTGCGCGCCTCCGCACAAGGACAGCCTCAGATGTGTGTGCTTCCGCAAGAAGACGGGTGTGTGTGTGTGTGTGTGCGTGCCTCCGCACACCGTTGTGTGTGCTTGGCTTGCGGCGAGGCGCGCAGGAAGGGGCCCACTTTGCTCGCAATGAAGGGATGTGGCGGCAATTGCCCTCACAGCGGACCAAGAGGAAGGAGGCGTGGGACTTGGCAACGAGGACTGAAGTGGCAGCCTTCGGGCATTCAGTTTTGACTTGACGTGACTTGCCGGAGATGCCCAGTAATCGCTTAGCGTTGAGGTCGCGGACGTGCTGAGTGCTCTGTGGCGCCGGAGGCTACGAAGACGAAGCGTCGGCGATCGTCCGGGGTTGACACCAGGAGGAGGCGTCCGAGCGAGCCACTGTTGCGGAACGAGGTGAAAGTTGTTCTATATCATTGTATATCCGTGTTGCCAATTAGGATCCCTTGCGCTTCGCCCTTGCGCGCTGCATGGCCGTGCTTGCGCGTGTGAAGCATTTTGAAGACCGGGGTTTGTTACATCCTTTTCGCAGCACATACAAATCTTTTTCTGGGTTTGCCACGAGACGCTCTTTTCGTGCTTCAGACAACATGTCCCGTGTTTGCATCCGCCTACAACGCTGCTGAGTATCACTCCTGAATCAGCTGTAGCCACAAGCTTTGAGCATAGCTTGCGAGCACCCTTGCGGGCCCTCGAAGGGTGTGCACTTTTAAAGATTTTTGGGCGACGGAATTTTCGCGAATCGCTGGCAAAAAATCTCACCAAAAAGAACAACGCTCACATGGTCGCACTCGTGCTCAAGCGGCTTGGCACGTTGGGCAAGCAGACAGGCACGAGGCTTGCAATGGCCCGTTTTCTTTTTTCGCTCCAAAACAAATGGTATTTTCCTTCGCCCTGCGAAAGCTGTGGGGTAAAGGACAGCGAACTCGCCTGCAATTGTTAGGGTTCGGATATTTTGTATACGTTGATCGAGCTTTTGTCTGGCACCGCGCTCAGTTTGCAGTGCTTGCTTGTAATTTTTGATTAGCATGTCGTAGACAAGCTCAACAGCAGACTCATGCGCTGCAGTGTGCTTGTGCGGCGGGATGGGGCGGGGCTCGCGTAGCCTGAACCCGGTGGTCGCTGAGCGGCGAAGGCACGGACGGAGAAAGGCCTAGCTTGGGACAGCAGCAGCGCACGACACGAGGGTATGAGTAGGAGGTCGGAAAAGTGCATCTCGTACGCGCGCTTGTTGCCAGCGCGGGCTCCGAGCTATTGCCAGCTTTCGAACGGCCAGCGGTCACCAGGGGCAACAGCGGGGTCGGCACGTGGTGCTCTGCCGGTAGACCAACCCGGGCATCAAAGCCGGGGTCGCAGAGGTGCTGTCGCGCTAGGACTGCGGCAGGCAAAACCCTTGACCGCACAGTGCTCTGAGGAGGCGGTCAGCTGCGGCAAGCGCCACACCCCAGTCGCGTTATGTCGCGTTCTCTCGCCTGGCGTGGTTACTCGGCGGCGGCGGCGCAGGTGCGGGGTAGAGTTGGGCGGATCAGGACAGGGCTCTCTCGAACGTGAGGCGCTCCAAGCGGCGTGGCGGAGGCGCTGGACAAGCAAACCCAGGCGGGCAGGGCAGGGCAGGGCTGCGGGGCCAGGCTCAGGAAAGCGCAAGCGCAGTCGGGGCCCCCACTCCTCGTGCTCGGGGCTAGCGAGACTGGAACACCTCACCAGCCGTTGGGGCCGGGTGGGCCGGGTCCGACCCGTTGTCACCAGTGCTGCAAGGGGAGCACCGGCGGCCAGGGCTGTCAGCAAGCTGCTAAGCACCTCCGGGGCGTGCCGCCTCCGCTTGGATGAGCATGCAAAGGCCTCGAGTCTCGTCCGCGACACCCACGGTCCCACGGTCGAAGAGCCAAAAAGCCTTGGCATGGATACCAACTCGCGGTTGACGCCACTTTCATCAGCCAGGTGGAGCGTGACGGGGACCCGGAGGGCTTCGATGCCCATGCGGGCTTGGTGCTTGCCAATGACACCAAACGCACGCTAGGCACGTGAAGCCGCCGACTTCGTCCGCCTGCTTGCGCACAGCTGGCCGGTGCTGCGTGCGCTTACTGAGACCGACTGGCATGCGGCACACTGGGCATCCTGTTGCGACATGTTGCCCGTGATGCAAGATCGGGCAGCAGCTGCTGCACGCCATTTTGCAAGCTTTGCACGACCCAATTGCAGACCAAACGCCATCCATCATCGCTGCACGATGCTGCGCGGCAATCAGCAGCTTTCCTCCGAGCCTGAAACCCCACCACCCCCAATGACATCTTTCGCATATTGCTTCCGCGCCTGCGCCGCATTCGCTTTGCGGCTCCCGCTTGCGCATCGCACTTGCCGTTGCCCGGGGCACATCGATGCCTCAGGAGACCACCGTGCCACGTGCGCTACGTCTGGTGTGTTTTTTTTCCCTTTGCGACTGGCGTTCCGCGGTCAATGTGCAGGAAAGAGACACTGCTTTTGCGAGGTCAGCGTCCTCCACGCTCACTGGTGCGGGGGAAGAAGGCTGGCAACAGGCGGGGGTTGGTCGACCCGAGTTGAGGCTAGGACCTCGTTGAGCAGGGGCTGGCCGCCGTCAACACATTCGCGGTGCCGGCGAAGGAAAAATCAAGGAGACTGGCACCCAAGGCTCTGGCTGCTGCGCGCGCCAATCGCGTTGAGGGCGCTCTTGCCAGAGTTTGCCGCGAAGCTATAGACCACGGGTGGCGCTGGATGTGCGTCTTGCTGACATGAAACTGGATGGGCACGACGCACGGCACATCGAAGTTAGCAAACAGCATGGTGATCGCCGTAGACATCGACGGTCGTGCCACAGCCATGTCCCCATGCCCACCATCTGCCCGTTGCGACAAGCAACGTCAGGCACAATCAACGAAGCAAGCGAATGAGCATCGGTCAGGCGGCCCGGAGGAGCGACCGAGCCATGCGGCAGCAGCGGCCGAGACTGTGCTGAGCGCAGCAGCGCCGGCTCGGGCGGTGCGCGAGGTGGCAGCCATACTCGGTTTCGCGGACGTTGAACAAGCGCGGCGGGAACCGTGATCCGCTCGCCAGGCTCCGGGAGCTCGCGCTGAGCCGGTTGCAGGCATTCATGGATAGCACGTTGGATCACGCTAGGTACACTGCCATCCTGTGCGGGCAAGGTGGGCGCCAGCCGCAGCGGCAGCGCGCAGGCAGGCAGCAAAAGATCCTGGCCCGGCAATGCCTGCTCGGCCAGGCAACGCGCAACGGCTTTAGGACCTCGCAGCCGTAGTGCGGGGCTGAGACCAATCAACCGCCATCGTTTGACCAGGGGTCCAATTTAAGATAAGATTCCAAATATGCAGGGTCTGGGAGCAACTGCCATCGCCCAGGGTCCGGTTCAGATGCGATATCAAGTGCATTCGCCTTGTGCAGAGCGGGGCTTGTGGGATCGACCTGGTCGGGTTTCAACGTCCAAGCAAATTATCGTTTGTGATGTCGAGAAACTGTTGGCTTGCAGGCTTGTAGGATGATTGTCTGTAATTGTAAGCAAGGCCATTCTTGGATGTATGAAGGTTCGGAATAAATCCGGCAAACCATGGTCCAAATGACGTCGTATGAACCCGACACCCTAAACCTGGATGTGTGTGCCAGCCATTGCTGCCGAACGACCCGTCCCTAAAGCCCGACAGCCTCCCGAACGTGTGGTCGGCGGCCAGCGGTAAGGCGGCAGAACTATGCCAGCCTTGGTGGCCTGCGCATATGGTTGTACGAGTGTTGTACGAGTAGGAGAAAGCAGCCGTGTTTGCGGAAGCGACTAGAGCAACCCAACCGCGTGAACCGTCGCTCGTGTCGGTTGGTGTGGCAGCGGCGCGCCCGCAAGGCCCAAGAGTGCTGAGAGGCATCGTCCGACGGCAGTGTCATGCGACGAAGCATATCCGGGCGTCATGGCCGGGGGCAAAGAACGCAGTAGGTAGTTGGCACGTGGCTAAGCACGGTTATGCAGCAACAATTATGCCGCTTGGAAGTCTTTTAACAAGCGGGATGCGCTGCAGGAGGCAATCGTGTCGCTACCAAATGGCGCGCAAAGGGCGGCGGGAGTGCCCAGTCGCCAACCCACACGTACGGCGGCATCGGACTCGGACACGCTCCGGACAGGCGACGAAGTGGGTGCCATCGAGTAGTGCACCGCCACAGAGGATGGTGCGCTTTCGCGATGTCTCCACACGTTTCTGGCCTCCTGGGTCGGATGGGTGGGCCGCGGCCAAGAATCTAGGCTCCCATTGGCTCCCTTCATGTTTCCTTCTTTGTGGGTCCTGGGTCGGATGGGTGGGCCGCGGCCAAGAAGCTGGGCTCCCGTTGGGCTCTTTTCATGTGGGGTAGGCAGGTAGCTAGGTAGGCAGGTAGGTCGGTCGGAGGCAGGTAGGTCGGTAGGTAGGCAGGGAGGGAGGTAGGCGAGAAGGTAGGTAGGGTAGGTCTCGTTCCTTCTCGGCGCCCATCCTTCCGCTGCTGGCTCGACGCGGTCACCCTTGGTGAACCTGTGCCTTGCCCGCGGCATCGAGTGTCGTGCCCAGGAGGCTGCATGGAGCTTGTCCGCCATCGTGCTTGTTCATGCGTGGCACGCTGTGGCACCTGGTCAGCACCGTTGTACGCAACGAGGAGCCCTGGAAACGTCGAGCCGTCAACCCCAAACCTTGGTGATTGGCCGCACCTGGGTGACTGAGGGTGGCCATCCCGCCACCCCTGCATGAGTTCCTCTGCATAATGCATAGGCCTGTGATGGCATGAGCTCAAGTACATGATTGAGTGGAGATCAATGCTCCAAGACCCGCGTCTTTTGAACGGCATGCGCAACGCAGATGAGCACATGGGCAGCCTGCCTCTTGCAAAAGCACAACTGCCTAGACTTCGACAACTTGCAAATGAGGCAACCGCCGAACCTCATTCCATGTGCTGCGGCGTCCTCGCAAGCTAGGAATCGATGGCTGTAAGGTGTCGGCTCGTTCATCTGTGGGCTCGCCCGAGGCAGTTCCGTTTTTTGTGGAATTTGTGGGGTGAGTCTTTGAGATCTCCGTGAGGATCCGCGATTGACTTCGGCCAACCGATTACGATTGATCCCTTCCATTTTTGAACAGTCCAAACCGGTTGGTAATCCCTCGCTTCCTTCGGAAGCGAGAATCCTTCTGCTTAACCTGTTTCGGGGTAGAAACCCGGTTTTGGTGGAGGTCGTCATGTGAGATCACTGAGGGGGAAAGAGAAGACGCAGAAAAGATCAGATCGAGACCGCGACAAGCGAGAGGAATGCCGGGCATTGAAGAGGCAGCTGCCCAAACCGCCGACAGCGTAAGCTTGGCAAGCTCCTGTATCAAGTCCATGGTCGTCCTGTGCATGGAGAGGGTCCTCCGACCCCTCATTTCGTCGACCTCATTGGGTAAGTGGAAGCGGACAAGGAGCAGCGGCAGCAGCAGCAGCAGCAGCAGCAGCAGCACGAGCAGCAGTCATCACAGCCTGAAGCAGTTGTCAGAACAAGAAAATCTTTTTCAGAAGAGGCCCAAGCCCGCAGCTGGTGGAGCTTGCTTTCTGCTTCTTTCCAACACGCCGTTGGTCAGACAGCGCCACGGCGCGCTCGGGCCATGCCGGGACACCCGAAGGGCCGAGCCGCCTGCCGCTGCGCTCAGCCGACCCTAACCCGGGACCCAGCTTCCCCTATTGGAGCCTGACCTAGCCGGACACAACTGTTGACGGAAAAAGGTGTGTCAGAAAAAACACTATTATCGCGACCACATGCTGCTGCCGGCTTTACAGCCAGCATTCCAGGCCCTGTTACGCTCACAAGACTGCTCCTGTGCGCAGGGTGTGCAGCTGCGGGGTCGTCGTAGTGTCAGGTAGGAAAAGGCGGGGGCTGCGCATGCCAGCTGTGTTGCTCAAGCTTGCAGGTGTACGAATCAGTGGCGTGGAACAAGAGTTCGTGTTGCTCCCCGCTGGGGTCCTCCCCAGCACAGCCTCCTGCCCTGACTCCAAGGCCGAGCCGCCTGCTCTGCTGGCTCCCACACTGCCGCCGCGGCGGGCGTGGCACTAGGACTGGCACCGGCACCGTCGGTGGACGTGGGCGCGGACGCCGGGCAGCGGACGACAACCGTCAAGGGCCCGCCCGCCCCAGCAAGAGATATAAGAGATGCCGCGGATGTCCCCAACCCCAATCCCGGCGGCACTGCCCGCGCAACGCCGAGTCGACGCAGCAAAGGGCGGATGGGGCTCGAACTTGAAGTTATCTGCGAGCGTTGCCGCAGCAAGAGCTCCAAGGTTGGTAACTGTTCCTCTTGGCTGGCGCACATGCTCCTCCACCGTCCCGCGGGCGAATCGCGCATCCCCCCTGTGGAAGCTGCGGAACTGGTGCTGCGCTGCGAGGCCTTGGCGCGCGTGGGGAGCGGTTGACCCTCCTCCAAGCCACTACCCGCACCACGTGTGGGGGTGGATGCCCGTTCCCGCTGCTCACAATGTCGAGGCCAGAGCAACTGCAACATTAGTCCACCTTGGCGAGCTTTCAGCTGCAAGCCGTGCTTTGGCCGCAAAGCCACTCACGCCTTCAAAGCTACCCTCGCTGAGCCCCGGGACCCCTTGCGCCTGCCCGAGCCGTGGGGCCCCCCATGCCGTCCGAGCTCGCCGACTACCAGCTCGAAGAGCCGCGTGTGTTCCCGCTTTCCGCTTTTTTCAGCGGCACGGCGCGGAGCTGCCGCTGGCCCGTCAAGAGCTACCAACAAGTACCTCCGTATCCGCGTGGACGATGGGGTCGATAGCCACCTCTTGCATTGCGCCGCGCGCAGGCCGATGTGCCGGCGTCGTAGGCACTAACCCTGTCTACAAACAGGATGGTCCACAAGCCGACGCAACACGTCACCTGTGACAAGGGCGTCGCGTATGCCACGTTATTCCGGTTTTCCCTACGCGACGATGCCGCCAACGCGGATGGCAGCAAGGGCCATGCACGTCTCCCGCCAAGCGAAGCTGGCGGCCCACGCTCGAACTGAGCTCTGTGCTTCCCACCACATTGCACAAGCGGAGGGTGGCGAGCAAGGCGATGCCCTGGTGATGCCCGCACTGCATTCTCTTGCGCAGCACCCTGCGCTGCATGGATCAGCAAGGTCGAGCACGCAAGAGCGCATGCTCGCGGTGCCGCCACATGGGAAGTCAGCATTTCTGCTGTACACTGGTAGATTTGTGATGATTTGTGCATAATGATTCAGAGAAGGGAAAGTAAATGTAAATGCAAACATGCGACAGCCAAGCTGTGTGCTGGATACCAGGGTGCGATCCATCTTTTGCTTTTCGATATCATGCCTCCCCTGTCTTCCACAATCTTCCACTTTACTAGGTTAAGCTGTGGGCTTATATAGCCAGGTTCCACAACTGGCGAGTCTGTACAAAACGTCCACGGCCGCAGCCAGTCCTGTGCAAACTCAAAAAACTTCGCGACGCAAGCCAAGCTCGAACGGACTGCTTTGCAGTTCGGTGCCCAGCTGGAGTCCGATGTTGGCGAATATGTATGTTTCAGGACATGGAAAATCACCTGCAATCCAAGCGAGCAAGATAGAGACAGCTACGCGGTTTTGCGCAAACAGGTGTGGGCGGATCTCAAAAGGGGTTTACCATGCGAGCCAACCTTGGACGGCGCAAGGCTGAGTCTGCGTCCGACGGTGAGTCAGGCTGAACCAATGCAAGCCACTGAATCACAAACATGGGCATCATTCGAGTCCCTGTGGGAAAGTCGTTGTCATGCACTACCTCCTGCCAGGGAATTCGAGCTAAACTTCCTGCCTTACCGATTCTACCTTTGAGTCTATGACATGAGATCTTTCGAGCTTCCACAAGCACCAGATTGCACGCGATCAGAGTCAGTGTTATTGCATGTGCCTGGCCTGGCCGCCCTCAACTCTTTCACAGATGAGCTCCATGGCTCGCCTGGGATCGTTGCTTCTCACCAAGAAAGCCAGCTCCTCGAAAAGGGCTCAAAAGAGCCACATGACATGAGTTCATGTCTTTCGGTCACCTCCTAGCCTTGCAACTGCCAACATCAGCTTCTAAGTTGAACTCAGATCCTCAATGAGCGGATCGTTGCCAGCAATGGGGTCCTCGAGGAATCGTGATGCATGTCTTGGCTTTTGCCCTGTTAGAGACGCCTCGAGGATGGGGTCCGTGTGGCTCTTTCCTGCAGCGAGCAAGCGAAAAGCGTTGTCTCTGCGCCTTTGGAAGTCCGTGTGACCCGGCCCGGCCTGGGTAGAGCTTCAAGGCAGCCTCCACGCCAGCTGCCTGCAGCGCCGCAGCGAAGTGCACGGCACTTCGAGAAGGCACGCTGGTGTCCGCCGTGCCGTGGACCAGCAGCCTGCTCAGGAAACATCTTCGCGGCTCTTTATGGCTCCTGACTCCTGATCTCTGCATCTGATTTCTCCAAGCAGCACCGGAGGCAGCTCCAAGTCTCGAGTCGCTTGGCGAGTTGGGGAGAAGTCCTCCAGCCGACCCTGCCGGCGAGCCGAGCCGAGCTCTTGTCGTACATCGCTGTTGCTTTGCTGTGCTCCGCTCCGAGCCTCGAAGATTGAGGAGAGGAGGCGTCGATCCAATCCGCGACTGTGGAAGTGATCGCTCAAATCTACGAGGTCGAAGGGACCGGAGATTCCCACGAAGGCCGAAATGTCCTGGAACCAGCATGTCAGGCACAACACCCTCCGAACCCTTACCAGTAAAGGTTCTAGCGAGATGAAGTCAATGTTATAGTGAAGTAAGCTTGCTGACCACTGATGACTTGCGCTCTTGAGCTGTTCAAGTGAAATGGCTACTCCTCGATAAAGTGCTGTGTGCAGCTTCGGTAAAGACTGAGACACAAGCCCTGCCTTGGGCTTCCAATGGATTCCAGGCAGCGCCTTGGCCTTGACCTTCTTTCAGACCAGCGGATTGGATGCTGTGCCAGACTTTTGGTGAATCCAGCCAGGTGCTCACCTCACTACCAGTTGCTCTCCGGATCAACGCCATTGCGAGCAAGTGAGCACCGGCGGATTGGCCCACGAGGAAAATCCTTCCAAAAGTTGAAATCCCTCCGAGAGCAAGTGGCACAGCCGCGCCTTGATGGATCACCGCCGTAGTCCTCGCAGTGGTCGAGCGACCACTGCACCGCCAGAATGCTGTCCTGGCGCGATGCCCCAACAAGGTTTCAACATGCCGCCAGCTTGACTATGAAGGGGCTCCTCCACCATTTCTTCTCCAGTGGCTTGCGGAAAGTTCCTGTAGTCCGGAACCTGTTGTCCAGCTGCGATCGAGCCTGCCTGATGATTGACTTGGCCCCAGATGAACCAAGGAGCTATCAGGAGAATGCCAAGACGTTGAAGGACCATGCCCATGAGCATTCCCCACCTAAAGGCTTTCTGTCGAGTCAGGCACAGTGCGAGCCGACAGCTTTTGGGCCGGTCGCATCTTGTAGCCAATAATCCACACACCGCCGGTGAAAAACACGACCTAGAGTGGTTCTCAGCTCCCCATCACGAACTCAGGGCACCCTTGTCGCAGTAAGGGAAGAGCCACCGGTCGTGGCCCTGCATCCCGAAATTCCGGCCTGCCCAACGCAACTGTTCTAGCACTGTGCACACAATGCTTGATGCTGCTTGCATGCTCTACCGGTGGCCTGAGCATGTAGATGTCCTAGCACGTCAGTGCGCAATGCAGAATGGAATCCAGAACATCATCAGCTCGCACAGACACACGGCAGTTCTCGACCATCCGAGAGTCCATCAAGTGACGTCGCTTAGGTCCGTAGCGAACGAAATTGGCGACGCTGGGGTGTAGCCAACCTTGTATGTGAACCAGACTGCTTGCCAATGAATGGAATGTCGCATCCTCAAACATGAGTACTTCTCGCCTGTGCAAGTCACGACATCGACCCAGGCAAGCAACAGTAAGCTGTCGCCCTGATGAACACTGGCAACAATAAGACGATGAAGAGCAGAAGCCGTGCCAACAAGTAGAAGCACCTTCCAGCAAAGTTTACAGAACAAGATGCTGGGCTCTGAATAGCATGTAAGTGACATAGTGTCGAGCCAACTGTGCCTAGCGGAGACGTGCAAGGCCCAAAGGAGCTTGCCGGCCATGCGGACGACAAACACTGACCTCGCTGAGGTGAATGTCAGAGCAAACCAGAAACTTGAAACGAGACTCCGGTCTATTTTAAAATCGAGTGGGACTGACCCAAGTGCTACAGTGATCCATCCTATCTACCAATCTCTAGATTCGCAAAAAAGTGGCTTGCACCACCTCAAAGGCAACAGTCAGTCTGACCGCATGCTCGGCGAGGCTGGATGCGTCTTCACTTCTGGCCCAATTCATTCCTCAACTGTTCCAGCTCACGATCTTTAGCTGCAAGCTGTTCCTGTAGTTGCTTCACCTGTGTGGTCAAGTCACGAAAATGCTGTGCAAAATCAGTGACCTGGCCGGCAAGCGCGTCCAGAGAGCTCGGAAGGACTTCGCGCCGATTGAGTGGCCGCAACTTTTCCAGGTCTGATAGGACGAGATTAAACACATGGACATTCTTGCTCTTGATGTTTGCCAGCCACTCCAGAAACTCAGTGGAGGTTGTCTTGCCATCTCCATCAGCGTCTAGTACGTCTGCTAAGTTTTGTCCATCTACACGGCCTCCAGACAGTTGACACAACTCGGCGGTGACCAACGTTCCATTTTCGTCGGCATCCAAGGTGGAGAAGATCTTGGCTATTCTTGCAGCTTCGGATGCACTTAGTGCAGAGCTGCTGCCCGAGATTTCACCTCCCTCCTCCTCACTGTCGCTGCCAACAACAACTGCCTCGTATTCCGCCCATTCATGCCCGACCTCACTTTCACTGGTGCTGGAGCTGCTGATTTCGACCGTGTTATTCCAAGCCGAATCACCTTGCAAGATCTTGTCTCGTTGCTTCAGCTGAAGCTCATGGTTCCTCTGCAAGCGCCTCTCGGCCTCTTGCTCAAAGCCCCAGGTGAGCATTGACGCGGGGATAGCGAACTGTGCTGTGGCAAGCACAGCTGTGGCAACCACAATTGCCTTGGTGTACCAGGGAAGCTGACCACTCGGCTGACCCTGCCCTGTGAGCATCATCACGGACAAATACATCGTTGCCGGAATGGATTCGAAATCATCTTCCACTCCCGGGGTGTCCGGCGGCGGCGCCATGTAATACAGGACCGTGCTCGTGAACAGAATTAGGATCGCATCGATCATGAAGGCAACGCACAAGATCTCACTGTTGAAATACAACACCCGAGCAATGACATCCACTGAGCTCATCACGGAGTTCGATTTAAACAGCCGAAAGAGACGAATGACTCGTATACACTGAAGGTTCGGCAGCTCGTACGGCACAACTTGCTCGACAAACCAAGGCAGAAACGAAACTAAGTCAACAATAGAACTAAAGCTCCTCAAGAATACCAGTCGTGCTGAGCCTGCGGACAAATGGTGATATCTCTTGTTTTCGTGAATTGTCATCAGGCGGATGAGATACTCGCCCAAGAATAGCCATGAAGATGCTGCCTCGATGCTGTTGAAAAGAGCTTTGTACTTTCTGTCCGTCTCCTTGTCTGTCTGGATAATGAAACAAATCACATTCACCACAATGACGGTGGCAATGATATGCCGGAAAGCCACCACCTCTGTACGATGGCTATGGGAACTCACGAGCGAGTACCAGAAGCTGTGGCCTTGGCCGCCTCGTTCCTGGCGGCGTCGTTCACGTTCTTTCTTCGCGGCGAGCACCCGCCTCAAGCGAAGAAGATCCTCCAGCGGATTTAGTTGCAGGACGCACATTTTGAGGTGTTTCGCTATAGGTTGGCACTATAGCGACCGCTAGGAAACCAGGCGTGTTGAGAGGCTCGTAATTAGTTCGAACTGCTGACACTTCCTATGCCTTTCCAAAGACGTGCATGGAAGCGCGGCAATTTCGAGTCACAACACGATCGACGAACATGCAGTACCAAACACTTCTGCTGCTCGGCGACATGCTAAGGCTGCTAAGGGCGGAGTGATCATGAAACAGTCTTATCCACTGGTCGATGCTACGAAGGAGACTAATTGCTCGTGAACAGTTCGCCTCCTTGTTTCCCGTGGTCTGCGAATCTCCAGCAGCAGTGGCCGCATGCTTCAGAATCTGCTTGAAGTGCTTTGCTTCTCCCGGCGCCGTGGCACTCTCTGGATCGGCCAAAGCTTGGTACTCACCTGCAAACTCATCCTGCGCAGCCATTGCGCTACAGTCGCTAGCCACTCCTGACAGAGAGCTTGTGCCAATGCTTGGAGAAGGGCATTGAGTTTGATGCGGCAACTTTTTCCTGCCCTTCTGTTTGACAACAAGGGCAGTCAAAGCCTCGCACGAAGATTCTCTCAAGTACTGGCCGGAAAGTTACAGGTATGATCGGTCTGGTTGGGATCGGACTCGTATCGAATTGTTCGTTGGACTTTCTGATCTTCTAAAGTCCAACAAGTGCGAGCGCGCAAGTGCACACGGAGCAGGATTGCGGGGCTGTGTATTTCCGACGGTCGTCTGAAAGCTGCATACAACGCCGCCCACACCGAGACAAAACCCTTGCAGTCACCTGCAGACTCGCTTACCGAGCTTGAGCCGTGCCAAAGGACCTCGCACCCCCTGATGAGGTGAATGTTTGACAAGAGCCGTTGGCTTTAACCAGGTGTACGTACGTACGTACGCACGCACGCACGCACGCACGCACGCCCGCCCGCCC
>CAJNJA010010958.1:276-11156 GCA_905231915.1 Symbiodinium necroappetens | reverse complement strand
GTTTAGGGTTTAGGGCCAGGGTCTTTGCAGATCATTCTACAAGCACCTTGGACAGCGACACTGCGAAGAATATGCAACATCACGGTGCCGTGACGATGATGACTTCAACATGCTTCAGCCCGATGCCGAAGGCATTTCAGAACATTTCAGAACCCTAGCCCCAAGACTCCGGAGAGCAGAACTGCCTTGCGTAGTAGGGTCACTATGCTTACACATGGAACCTCTTACATAATTCGTTCAACTGTGACATCTGTCGGAAAGGTCACGGTTTCAAGGCTTGGGCTGGCATGATCCCTAANNCTAACCCCTAAACCCTAGACCCAAACCCCAAACCCCCTAAACCAAAAAAACACACTAAACCCTAAACCCTAAACCAAAACCTCCTAAACCAACAAAAACAAACATTAAACCCTAAGCCCCAGAAGGCTGGGAGCCGCACGAGATGTCGAAGACTTCATGACGAGTGAACTGAACCAACTTCAAGACCACCTGTGCAGAATAGGGTTTACGCATTACCTACGTATTCTATATTAAGGATCCTAAAAGGCAACCCCAAAAAGGAACTACCGTGGAGACTATAGGTAGTGTTTAGGGCCTCTAAGTGACCCAGTTTCAAGACGACCTGTGTAGAAAAGGCTTCCCGGTTAAGGGTTCGAGGTTCAGGGCTTCATGTTTGGAGCTTGAGGGCTCCCTCAGAGAGCCTTTAATTTAATCTTGTGATTGAAGGTATATTCCTTAAATGAAGCAAGATTAAATTAAAGGCTCTCTAAAGGCTTTGAGGGCCTTTAATTTAATCTTGTGATTGAAGGTATATTCCTTAAATGAAGGGGTATTGGGCTCTCGGGGTCAGGGGCTCGAACCCAACGACTCGAAACGCCAACGTAGTGATGTAGCTTTGGGGCGCGGTTCCGGCTCGGAGCTGCCTCCTTGGGGACCTCCGAACCGTACCCACAGGCTCCTTAGTAGTTCCTTTTTGGGATTACCAGATAGGATCCTAAATATTAACCCCAAAAGAACTACTATGGAGCCTATGGGTAACAAAAAAAGGACAGAGGAATGCTTGGCCCTCCAAACTTCAAGGCTCCACAGAAGACCCCCCACAAAAACAAAGGCACCTCCATCTAGATGTCCAGCTGAAACCGCAGAGCTCAACTACACGGCATACCGATGATGATGATGATGATGCTGATGGTAACCATTGCTGGTGAAGCCCTGCCCCCCCAACCCTCCACTCTAGAAGTCTTAACAGTACCTCTGAAGCCCAAGAAGTGGCTGCCTGCATCTGGGACAGGAAAGCTTTGACCAGCTTCTCTTGTCGCGCCTGTGGCGCAGCCGCGGGAACTAATAATCATAGCAACCCGAATAACAAATCTAAATCATTGCTTTCCTGAGCCCAAGTCCCAATCCGTCGGTCTTTTGGACACTTGGGAGGTATCTGGCAGGAACTGTGTACGCATTAGCACATAAGCCCAAGCGCTGTCCAACCCCATGATGGAGGTTCAAGTCTAGAAGGTTAAGGCTCTAAACGTTACAATTGAAGGCTCTTGCAGCCCACTCAGCCCAGCAGCATGCTTCGCTATAGTTGATGCATTGACCGTGGACTACTGCGGCTTCAACCCTCACACATCGATCCATTGGAGCACGAAGCTAGCAGCTCAGGTTTCGAGGATGGGAAGATACAGGTTTAGGGTTTTTTTTAAAGTGTGGTGGCTCTTTCTCTCCGCAGGTTTAGGGTTTAGGGTTTAGGGTTTGGAAAATGAGGCTACGCTCTATGCAGCCACACATCTAGCAAATTATCTGGCTTAAGCACCTGCCCGGTGTAAAAAACGACTATGTTAACGCGATGTTCTGGGTTGAGGTTTGGGGAACCCTAAATCCTCGACTATGGCCACCTTAGATCTCTTTCAGGCCTGTGGAAGCACGGTAACAGGGCAATTGGCAACGTAGGGATGTTGAGGGTGTACAGTTTAGAGCTCTCAGGTTCTATGGATACCAGCATACAGTTGTACCCCTACAATGATCCCTTAGGCTTTTTTGGGCTCTGCAGCGCTTCAGCAACTCCAGCTATGGCGAGAAAGGTCTGTGATCTAGGCTGCAAGATGTGGAGTCTAGGGCTTAGGGCTGAGGGACTTGCCGGGTCTGGAGTTTAGGGCTTCACTTTGTGTTTGGGGCTTGTGGCGTCAGGCTTCGGGCTTAGGGCTTCAGGTTGCATTATAAGGGTGTCGGAGCTGTGAGAACTGTTTATGCAATGGCGGCACGAACATGAATAGCAATAGAACAACAGCGCGGTGTTGGACAGGATGATGATGATGATGATGATGTCAGCAGGAACCGTGATAACGACCACAAGCAATGGCTCAACCATGCGATACCGGGCACAGACACGGTCTAAAAATCCGACTTTGCAGCGACCCACGAAGCACGTCATACACTCATTGGTGCTCTGTAAAGGCTTCGTTGGGGTGTGTACGGTGCTGAGTGCGCTTATAGGGAACACAGTTCTTGCATGTTGGAGCATTAGGGATTGACTGTGCCCTGCGAATGCAACACTACTAAAACAACCAAGGGGGGCTTAGTTGTGCATGCTTCGAACATCTCCCGCCGGGCTCCCAGCACAGGAGCGGAGCATCATCCCACAGTGCGTTGCGATCTTCCAGCACAGGATCAAGGTTCGAGGATGTTAGGGACCCTATACACTCAAAACAGTTGAGGCTTTAGGCAGATGTATGGCGTTAATACGTTATGCTTGGGGTAGCCTGCCTGTTAACCTTTCGACCGCCCGTGACAAACCAAGACGACGACGACGACTACTACTTCTACAGTAGTAGTAGCAGTAGTCAGAAGAACAGAACCCGGCCACGGTATCGACAGAACCAGAACCTTTCATCTTCCTAGATCGGTTGGGCGACAGTGCCTGTGCGAAAGTAGCCTGAAGCAACGGATGTCGGCTACTTCGTTTGTCCCTTGCTTTCGTGTGGGACATCCCTGAACTTCATGAAGGTCGAACAGCCTCCCTCGGTCTACGAATCCTTCTGCTCATGTCACATAAGATGCACCCCATGGTATGCACAGAACCGGCTAATTACATCAACCGAGGCAAACTCAATCTAGATCATCTGACATTGGTACAGCTCCACACTACTATAGTCTCTTTACCGAAGAAGTTGAAATCCCCATCCCCACGTGGAGCTCCAGCAACTTGTTACCTTGCCTGCTTTGCACCTCTATACATGCAACCATAATCGAACTTAGCCAGAATTTCAGTCTATGTGCAAACTTTCGCCCCCGTGTCTCAGCAGCTGGGCTGACCAGGACCCATCTCCGACCAGCCGACCATTACCCACTCAACCCAATACCCCTAAAACCTAAGGTCCACACCCTACAAACCCTAAAGCCCTAAACCCTACACCCGAACAAGACTTGAATACTCAAGCCTGAGGAAGCCATAAATAGCTGATATAGCACTGCCAAACCACAAACACCGGCACGAAAACCCTAAACCCAACATGAGGTACAACGACCTCCGGCCCTAAACCTGACAAAACAAAAAGCAACTGGAGAGCCTACCATGTTGAAACGCTTATAGAACCCTTCTTCAGCCGAGCCTGTCTATCGAAAGCCTTGTAGAACTCCCCCACAATAGAGCCTGTCGAAACCCTCAACGAACCCTTCTGCAGTAGAAGCCGCCAACCTCATAAAGAACTCGACACCTTTACCTTACCGAAGCCCCCCTAGAGAACTTTTGAAGAACCCTAAACCCTAACCCCCCTAAACTCTCAAAAAAAACCTTGTACAGTAGAAGCCGCCCTCACAAAGAACTAGACACCTTTACCTTATCGAAGCCCTCGCAGAACCTTTGGACAACCCTAAGCGCCTAAACCCTAAACCCCTGAACCATGACCCCTGCTACAGTAGACGCCGACCACCGAAAGAACTAGACTAGACACCTTTGCCTTATCGAAGCCTTCGCAAAACCTTCATGGAACCCTAAACCTCTAATGTCTAAATTCTCAGGGAACCCTTCTACAGTAGAATCCCTAAATTTACAAAACCCCAATCCCTAAACCCGAAACCCTAAATCCGACCTCGTGCTTCTCATAGCCGTCCACCAGGAGCGCAAAGAACTGGGGATTGGCGTGGCCATACCTCGACAAGGGCTCAGAAGAAGCGTTTATGTTTCTTTTCGTGAATAATTATGATAATACGCAGCATAATAACAACAAATAAGAAGAGTAATGATAGTAGAAGTACCAAAACTAAAACATCGTAATACAGGATTTGTTGTCGTAAGGTTTTTGTACAGCGTGCGCAGGAAACCTTGGAACTCTGGGCTTAGTTAGCGCTTTGAGGTTCAGGATCGACCTTACCTATAGTCTCCATTGTAGTTCCTTTTTGGGGTTACCTTTTAGGTTCCTTAATCTAAAAGTGGTTAAATCAAAAAAAAGGAACTACAATGGAGACTGTAGGTAAGCCCAGAAGTCTCCCTAAACTTTTCGAAGCCCAAAAGCCGTTGCAGATGCTTGGGCTCAAGATGGGGGGCTGGGGACAGTGACGTTGGGGTCAGCGTTTAAGGTTTAGGGTTTATAAGAGTTTGGGGTTTAGGGTACTTGCCGTGAGGGATGGGCTTCAGGGCAGATGGTCTTTAAGCCATTTATCGAAGTCCTGAAACACGAAAACACATGCTGCACAACCCTGGCACATGTGTGTAGTGCTCTAAATAAGGGCAGCGATTAGGGTTTTGTTTATAAGACTGCCGTACTATATTGGGGACCTGAGCAGGGACCCTAATTAAGAGAGCTACCCATATAATCACTTCGACAGTACTACCACACTTAAAGGTGTACCTGTCAGGAACACGAGTTCCAGAAACTCCCGAAGCAACCCGAAATCCCCCTAAGCTTTAGATGCCGAATTTCGTGCAGAGGGGGCTTCGGATTGGATACCGAGCACGGGAGACACGCAGGTGGGCAACGGGTTCAGGGTTTGGGGTTTATGGTCCCTGCACCCATGTAGCATACAAGCCACAAGGAGGATGCTGTATAGGCACCGTGGGGCCAATTCCGCCAAGTCATACTGCAACCTGCTGCAGCCAGACCCCGATCCTCTTGAACACCAAACCGTAACGAAGTTACCCCAAAATAGCTTCTTCAACACCATAAAGAAGACATCAGGCACGCCACCCGAACCTCTAAACTGTTAGCCCCTTAAGCTTTAACGGTAACCCTGTGAAGACCCAGTCCCCCTCAAGCCGTAACTCAACCCGACTAAACCCGAAGCCCAAAGCCCTTGACCCTAACCCCAAAATCCAAACTCCAGGCCGCAAAAGCCCAAACCTTAAACCCCAAAACCTCTCTAACCCCGTGATCCCATATATATATATATGTATATATACATATTATATATATACACACACATCTTATATATATATATATACATATAAATGCTTGTTTGTATAACGCTCACAGGAACTCTCAGAAGACCCCAGTAAGATGCCATATGAGACCTCGCCAGACGAACCGTTGTACAACCCCACGAAGAACTCCACGCCCAAAGCCCTAAAAGACCCAAAAAATCCCAAAAGCCCTACAATAGTAGTCTCCATTGTAGTTCCCTTTTGGGCTTAACCAGTCATATACTACGGATGCTAAAAAGATAACCCCGAAAAGGAACTGCAATGGAGACTGTAGGTAGACCCTAGCCCCAGGCCCAAGCCCTTTCAGACCAGACCGGGCAGCTGTTGGAGCGGGTCTTCATCAGAGAGGCCGCTACCCAAGCGAACGACAGCACTGAAGACCTCGGTACGGTCTAGGGTTTAGGGTTTAGGGCTTTAGGCTTTAGGGTTTAGGGTTTCGGGTTTGGTGCTTAGAGACCGAATTGCAGGTTTTACACGTTGTCATCGAACTTTCCAGGGGGTCAGGGTTTGTGAAGGTCCTGGTAGGATTATACAGAGGTACTATGGGGTTGTATATGGTCGTCACATGGCTTTAGTTTATATGGGGTTCCTGTTATTAGCAGGAACCCTAACCCTAAACCCTAAACCCTAAATAAACCCTAAAACCCTAAACCCAAAACCCCAAAACCCTAAACCCTAAACCCTTAACTTAAAGAACATAGTTGAAATCATCTCAATGTGGCAGGCGTTGGGTTTATGGGTTTGGGGTTTCCGGCTCGGGGTTCGTAATTTCATGTGGGGGCTTTAGGTTTAGAGTCGGTTTGCGGTTGAAGGTTTAGGGTTTAGGGCAGTTTAGGGGTTTAGGGGTTGAGGCGTCTAGGGTTTAGGGTTTGGGGGTTAGGGGTTTAGAGGTTTAGGGTTTAGGGCGCTTGTTGAACACTAACACAGCTTCAAGCTGCAGGCTTGCAGTCTTGCAGGCACTTCGAGGCAGGGTGAAGCCGAAGTAGTGCTAGTAGCAAGAGCGGTAGTCTCACCGAGGCAGTCGTAACAAAAGCACATCATGTGATAGTTTTTAGTTACTCCAGTTCTGTATGTGGGCAGTTCTCTAAATTCGGGTCCCTTTTCAGGTCCCCAAAATAGTATGGCACCACTATAACGAGGACCCTAAAACGGACCCTAATTTAGAGAACTGCCCCTGTGTTCAACAGTAACGGTGCTAGGAGTCTAGACCTTGAGACTTGCGATGACTTAGGGCGACTTTGTCCTAGGCCCATTGGGTCCTTTGCGTTCCTTCTGAGTAACCAAGTTTGCCCCAGTTCGGGTCCCAGTACTACCTCCATCAATCATGAAATCTCGCACTAGCAAGCGATGTTCCTGGTCTTTACAACCTAGACAACCTACGCCAGTACCTCCGACAAACTCTGAACCCTCATCCCAAACTCGCGCCACGTAACCCTGAACCCTAAACCCGAAACCCTATAAACCCTATACCTAGCGGATCTGCATCGCACGGGTTGGGAAACTTGGGCAGGGCCGACAGCCTCGAAAGCTTTTGAGTCGGCGTAGGGTTTAGGGTTTAGGGTTTAGGGCTTTTGAGTCGGCGTAGTCTTTCCTTTCTGGTGTTTCGGGTAAAGAAGAGTGTCACGTTTCGGGGTTTCGTAGGGACAAGTTTAAAGTTAGGCTCGAGGACTCTAGGATTGATGGGGGTGCCTCGAGACTCTGTGACATGATGTGACCTACCCCGAGGACAAGCTCTACAACAACACCTGACCTAAACCATGTACCCCATGCGACATGGACAAGCATGCATAAACTGAGTGGGCAACAGTCACCACGTCGTTGCGCACCTGCATGCACTTGTAAGATTGAACCGTGGCCTACATCGTTGCTAAAATCTGCAACCCTGGACAAACTCTACTGCATCAAGTACTGCCCATGCGGAAAGCAGTCACAGCATGACACGTGAATAGGACTACTTCAGATTGTATGCCCCGAAAAACCATGCCGGGATTCCACCTGGTTGCCCACACCTGACGAACAAGAAACCTGTGTGTGTGGTTCGCCCCCTTTGCTAGGGCACGTACTTTGTGTACAGAAAAGACTAACCTGAAAGTTAGGCACACATCCTCAACATTACCTGGAACTATCATAACCTATGAAAACTACGGACTTGACAAGCAAAGTGAGTTAGTTCAGTTTAGGGGATACGCCCCACACCTAGAAAAAGGGGTCAGGGCATATATCGGGCATATATCGTAGCTATAGCTACTGCAGCTCATGGTTCCCAAACCCTATTGCCTCAGGTCGCTCCGACTCCGGAAGAAGCCAAGTAACCACGGATTGATGGGCTTATGGCCGGTGAGCTTGCTGCATATTGACCGCTCTTCCAGCTTTAGGGTTCATGCTTCATAATTCGGCACATAGCTTTGGGGTTGAAGGGTACCGTTTTTCTCTGTGATCTTCATCACCTCCACACCTGTTTCGGTATTTGCTTGCTGTTTGCCGTTTTCTGTCTTTGGCCACAAGCAACTTATCTGCAAGTTCCTATCGCGCCATCCACCAGAAGTCTCATGAGAAGGTCTTTGTCCAAAGCGACACTGGGCGGCGTACTAACAACCTAAACCTTAAACCCCTTTACACTAAAACACTGTACCTCCTGAGATGTTACACAAAGCTGCTGAAGGCAAACTCTTCGAGACAACATTCAACGTCACTGAGACTGAGATGACCAGCGATGCAATTACATATCCCAATCTTTTGTCTTAGGCAAAGCCTTGATTTAATTCCAAAGCTGAATTCAAAGCCAAGGCTTGGACTCAGCGCCATCTTAACCGAGCGAAACAAATACTACATCATGGATGAAGGATGCGCTGGGAGGAATTTCTTCGCTCCAACACAGGAACTACGACTGCTGATCTCAGAGGTTTTGCAGACACCTCGAACGTGGGCTGTTTGCCCATACGGCTGCAGAGACTTGCGAGCCTATCTCAACACGACGAGACCCGGTGAATGGAAATCTCCTACGTGGGATATCTAGAGCCGGCTGTTGCCTTGTCGCATTTTCCACTGCAGGTGGAGCGGCTACTTCACTTGCTGCAGCCATTCCCAACCGTTTTTCGCCGCTTTTGGCCATGCCAGTAACCTCCTATTTGATCTCATGCGCGGGGTCTGGGCGGATTTGGAGCTGTGCAGTTTGGGCTTTCCTTTGACCGAAACACAGCACGGCTGCGATCCCGATGCAGAAAACTCAAGGCAGCTTAGACCCTCATATAGCCTTTGTCTCCAGCCCTATACGTTTATCCCTAAATCCCTATGATTACCCTTAAACCCACATTAAATCATATAAGATCACAGTACCCCTTAACCCCCAGACTTCTTTGAATCCCAAAACTCCTCAACGCCTTACACTCCTTGGTTGCAACCTTATAAAGCAAGCCCTAAACCCTAAACCCGAACCTAAACCCCCTCTAAATACCCTTAAACGCTAAACCCCAAACCCTAAACCTCAAACCCTAAAGCCCTAAGCCCCAAAACCAAAAACCCCTTTTTATTACCCTTAGAACCCCTAAGCCCTATAAACCCTAAAACCCCCCTTTGATCACCCCTAAACAACCCCCCCGAATTTCCCCGCACCAGGCCTCGAACTCCAGCTGGCCCAGATGAGTGACCAACAGCTTCGGGAGGTCCGTTGCAAAAAACTGCAGGGGGGTTAGGGTTTAGGGTTTAGGGGTTTAATGGTTTAGGGTTTAGGGTTTAGGGTTTTAGGGGTTTAGGGATTTAGGGTTCAGGGGTTAGGGTTTTCGGGTTTAGGGGTTTAAGGCTTTAGGGTTTTTAGGGTTTAGGGTTTAGGGGTTTAGGGATTTAGGGGTTTGGGGTTTAGGGTTTGATTTAGGCTTTGATTGGTGTTCCTGTTTTTGGCTGGGGCTTCGCCTTTTGCGCTCGGCGGTTCGGGCTTCGGGCTTTGGGGGCATGGGCTCAGAGGTTTCGGGGCTCGCTGCTGTGATTTTTGCTGCTAAGGTTACGGGTCTGTGCTCATTTAGGGTTTAGGGTCTAGGGTTTAGGGTTTAGGGTATGACATGCATGGCAAGTTGGGTAAAGCCCCCTTATACAGTACAAGTACAGACTTAGGTGTGCGGGCTATCGGATGAGGCACGGTACGTACCATGTACTACATTGTGCTTGGAGCCCGAGGGCAGGCCACCAAACTTTCAAAGCTACCCAGCTAGGTGCTTTCAGAGTTTGGGGGCGTTGAATTTTGGGCTTGGGGTATAATCTAGGGGTTTGACGGCTTTCGGCGTTTATAGGGTTTCGGGCTTAGGTTTAGGATTACTGGCTTAGAAGCCAGGCGTTGGGGATATAGGTTGCCAGTCCACTCCACATGAAGTGTGTGGGCTTTTGGATTTAGCTAGGGCTCAGGCTTAGGGTGCCATAGGCTCCTTAGTAGTTCCGTTTTGGGATGACCTTATAGGATTCTAAATATCCCTAGACCCTAAACCCTATGGGTATAGAGCGGAAAAAAAACAGCGCCTGGTTCAGCCAGGATTTGACCAGCGGCACGTTCTGCATCTCCCCTGATGAGCGGAGTAAGTGGACTTACCCAGGCCCTCCAAATATCCCTTAATTAAGGAATCTACCTTTAGTTTTAGTAGGATCCCTGAGCCCTATGACCCTAAGCCCTAAATCCTAACCCTAAACCTTAAAGTGTAGGGATAGTGGAAGGTCTGGGTATGGTGGCAGGTCAGGAGAGCTTCGGCAAAGAAACTTGTCGTCATTGGTGTTCTCAGCATTCAAGAAGGGTTTAGTGTTTAGGGTTTGGGGTTTGGGGTTTGAAGATGACTGAAGGTAATTGCAGTGGCGCCAAAGAAGCCTCACTAAACCCTAAACCCTAAACCCAGCTAACAGTTCCTAGGACAGGTGGCAATCGAGGCTTGTTCGCAGCCATGTCCCTGCTCCAGCTGCATCGCTCCGAATTCCCCAAGCCTTACACAAACCCTAAACCGCCTGACATAGGGGCCTTATTAATTACTTTAATAAAGTAATTAACGACCCATAGTTGTACACTATAAATTATAGTGTACAACTATGGGTCGTTATTTAGGCTGCTATAGTAAGCACGAACTGCCTGAAGCGAGCCAGCATGCATGCGTTGTGGTACACCCGAACTGCACCGAACGGCGTGTACGCACCTCGCCGAGCAAAGTCGCTATTTGCGTCGCTGACTCGTGTCCAGCGCACGGAGAAACGTGGCCAACAACCCTGCAGGAGAGAACAAGCCCCAAAACCCTAAACCCCAAAACCCAAAACCCTAAACCCCAAACCCCAAACCCTAAACCCAAACCCCAAAACCCAAAAAGTGTCAGAACTCCGCTACAGCGGCGGCAGCCAGGAGGAGGCGGCGGCTTGCACAGACCGCAGACATCCCACGGGGTCTCTGCGGCAGTCGACTCCGGTCATGCCGGGCCTGGGTTTAGGGTTTATACGGTTTAGG